>PVLA01015426.1:0-25400 GCA_004027455.1 Hydrochoerus hydrochaeris
GAATGTAAGTGATGATCTGAGATGATTGTGAGCACAATGAGAAGGTTTCCAAGCAAGCAGGCTACATAAAATATTGTGAAAAACAGGAAAAGCAGAATCTGAATTTCCCAAGAACTCGTCAGTCCCAGCAACCAAAATTCAGACACCACCGAGTGATTTCCTCTGTCCATCAACTTCCTGTGCAGGGCTCATCCAAAAGCTACAGTTCCTTCAAGGACACAGGAGGCAGAGAAATGTAATTTTATATTGAAAGAGACATCGTTTTTATAGAGTATTCCTACAAATTGCCTAAAACTAAAGACCACTTCACCATTTTTAACAGATTTTAAACTGTGAAAACCTAAACATCATCTTGCCATTTTTAGCAGATATAGTTTACAGTCCAAGAGTTACAGCAAATTAGCACTGCCATGCTGTGTCTCTGAGACCAACCACTTCATTACAAAACTTCAGATTTCATTAAATTCTGCCATATGACCAAGAAGGGGGAAATGTAAGTGAATTCTATTCAGACCTTAAGGAAAGGTGTATCATGAAGTACAGAGACTTATACTTCCTACTTTTTACATGAAAAAAGTGCCAGAGAATAGCATCATGCTAAGGTAGAGGAGTTATTTACTTTTTCTGCTACATTCAGCCAGCGTCCTACTTTTGGGAGTGGTTTCTATGATCATTCTTCCCGCCTTTTCACTAGCATGTCTTCAGCTATCAAGATTTACAAAAATGTCACCAGCAAAACAATAACATTCATTTTAAATTGTTGTTGTTTTTAGGTACTATTCATCAGTAATCTTTTATGAAAATAGAAGGCCTTCTATAATATTCTTTTCAAGGTCACTCTACCTTTTCCTGTCATGCTGTTTTCTTTTGAAATAAGATGCCCACCATTTCTCTGACCAGTATGTTTCATTTCACTTTTTACACTTCTCCAACACTGATTAAGATGAGCTTTTAAGATTACTTTTCTCTCCTCTTCCACTTTTATTCTTACTAATTAACTTAGTTCCTTTTATCTTTCTATAAGTACTTTTTGCTTTTATTTGCCTCCTGAGTCTACGTATTTTGTTTTCTTTCAGGATTTCTATCTCTTTAGTTATTTATGCACTTTAGTCCAGTGAGTAACCTTCCAGCTCAGATTTCAATTTCAAGAATGATCATCTTATCTTTAAGTTCAGCTCCTGAAATGTCCAAGACCTGATCATCAGTCCTCTACATTACAAACTTACCAGAATTGATAACTTCCCTATTCTTTCACATAATTACAATAAAAAAAATTTGTTTAACTTTTGCCCTATCCCAAAATAAACTCTAATTTTGTTAATCATCTTCAGGATAAAAAGTACCAAAATTGCTAGCACCAATTTAATTTTCTCTTAAAAGCTTTCATTATCTACAAATATTTCAAACTTTTTGTGGCAAAATAGGCAGTTTAGATTAATCCATAATTTATAGATTAGAAAATATAGGCTCAAATATATGATAAATTTCTAATTCTTGACAGATAACTATTAAATTGAAGCCAAATTATTGCAATTGCTTAAGAAATGTGACATTTAAAAATTGAAGAAAATGTCAAAATTTAAAAATATTTTCTGTGAAGAAAGTATTAATGGTTATTCTCTTCTTTCTACTTTTATTCTGTAAATTTGGCTTTGTACACCATTACTTTAAAACAAAATATTCGAACTTGGGTTGTATGTCTGTAATCACCGCACTCTGGAAGACTGTGACAGGAGGAACACAAGTTCAACCAACGGAGCAAGAACTTCTTGCAACAATGCATAAGAACTAGGAACACAGCTCAATTCATAGGCTCTTGGTTCAATACTCAGTACCACAAAAAGAAGAAGGCAAAACAGAGGAAGGCTAAAGAGAAGAGGAAGAAACAGAAGAAGAAAGAGAGGAAAGAAACAAGGAGAAGAAACAAAGATTTAAGACCAAGTAGACTCCTCTTATGATATATTCTTCATTGTTTCACTGTTTAACACACTGACAACTTAAAATCAAAGGTAATTTCCAAGGGCTTAAGGATCAAGGTACTCAAGTGAACTTCCCAGAAAGTGAAGTGAGTCTTGGCTATTAACCCTTCATTGGCAGCTGCCCTGACATCTCTCATCACAACACCATCTAACCCTGCTAGATACTCATTGCTTTAATACACCCTGTACTTGTCAAAGGCTTTACAAGTGCCATTCTCTCAGTGATCTAGACTCCTATAAGTTTTTGGACTCCAGTATTACCTATCCCAGACCCCTCTCAAATAAATCATTTACACATTGATCCAGTTGCACATGAGGAATTAGGAGACACTGGCTAATGCAGTTACTTGGGTTTATATGACTTCAACTCACATAATATTTTAACTTTAGTTATATATGCTTCTGGTGTGTTATCACCTGAGTGGTCTACAATGTCACATTCTTTTGATTCTCATTCTACATGTTGCCAACCACAACTCCATTTCTGAAACATTGCCTGTACTAGATGGATTTGTAAGAAAGTTACTTGTGGCAGCAGAAAATTGCAGTTTTCCACACTTCACCTGAGTTGAATAAAAATGAGAAAAAATGACAAAAACACATTAATGTTCTCTGAGCTCTCAAAATGATTTAGACAGAAGAAGAAAAATGCCAATTCAATTTTCAAAAAAAAAAAAAGAATTTTGTCTTCCTTTGATTAGAACAAAAATTTAATTTATTCTCCTCTGATGGCAGGACAATTCCTTCAAAAGTTTTGGGAAGGAGAAAAAGCTTCAAATACATAGAGGATATAATTTCAGAGCTTGTAAATCACAGAAATTTAAAATATAACTTAGGCATTATTCTACTATATAAAAGTAAAAGGAAATACAGGACACTGTAATAGAAACAATATGCACTAGAAAAAGGCAAACGTTCTATTTCCTCTTCTTTAACCTCAGTAGGGATCTGGGTTATTGTCTTCTCCAAAATAGTCTTCCCAGATTTCATTCGCAAAACTCAGAGCTTCTTATTTTATTGTCTCCATACTTCTCCCTGAAGGCATAAGTAACAAGAATCTCAAGTACAAATCAAATGTAGATTACAATAAAATGATAAATAATTACTGTGATAGCTGGATGAAGATCCACTGTTCAAACATTGGCTGGTTTAATGTCTAGTGAGTTGAACTGAAATATTCACTTTACATATGGTTTTTGTGATGGTCCTAGTGGCAAGAGCATTTCTCTAGATTCAGGAGGATAACTTCACACTATGATTGAGATCATAAAATTTTCCAAAACAAAGAGTCTTATGTTGTTTTTATTGAAGTAAAAACAAATTCTAATTAGCAAGCTTTAATACTGATGACCAAATGATAGTACTGAATCTTGGGAATTTTTAGCTCTACCTTGACTGGATTTTCCTGGGAATTATACCTTAGAGTGCACACTGATTTTCACCCAGGGAAAAAAAGGGACAAAAGGAGAGAAAAATAAGCGGCTTCTGTGAACCAAATATAATGCTGCCCAGACAGATTATCATAAATGTATTTCTTTCTGGGAGTGGCTGCATAAGCTTGTAACCTCTGATCTGGGAGGACTGAGGCAGGAGGACGGGAAGCCTGCCAAGAGTTTGAGACCAGCTTTGGCTACACAGAGAGCTTGAGGCCAGTCTGAACCACATAGTGAGAACCTTTATTAAAAATCAACAGCAGAAACAAAAAGAAAGAAATATATTTCCTTCAAACTGAGTCAACAGAAGTAACTGAGAGAAATCCACCACTTTAGAATATTTGGGAAATTATGGTAGAAGACAAAATAACTGCCTGTCTAAAGGTAGAGTTTTCATGGAAAAATAGGCTCCTTAACTGTAATAGAGGAACTTGAATAGGACAAAAGTGATGATTGCCTGGTTTGAGAAACCACAAAAAGTAAATCTATCTTTTATTTTGACAATTTTTCTAGATGCTTTCTACTCCCACAAGATTCCAAATGTAGGATTTAGATTACAGACATTTTCCATTGGAGAGACTTTCATATTATAAAGTGCTCATTACTGGAGTAGAAGAGGAATTTTTATGTCTTGAAGTTTTCAAGAAAATATACCATTTCCAAAAAAAATTTCCCACAGTATAATAAAAACAAGAGTCTCACACTTTTATTTCATAATTCTATGATCTTTTCCTGTTTTTGTAATGTCCATCATTTTTCAAATATCATTGCCTCATGTTAACTTGTAGAAAATAGATGCACCTTGAGACCACAATGTTAAATGAAATAAATTGAACACACAAACTGAAATAACACATGACTTTTCTTATATGAGAAACTCAAAATATAAATAAGCAAAATAAACAATAGATAACAGAAAATTTAAATGAATCAACTCCAACACCATCACATACAGTCCCATGCTCAGGAAACGTGAGCATGCAGTGGTACACAATGCAGAACATACAGTTAGTACTTAATGATTATTCATTTTAGAAATATGAGTGGCTCAGTTAGAATGTTTATTATCAAAAAGACAAAAATAACAAATGCAGGTGAGGATGTAGGGGAAAGATAAGTACTGGTGGGATTGTAACTCAATACAGTCCCTATGTGGAACACTAACGAGGTTCTTCAGAAAACTAAAACTAGATCTGCCATGTAACCCAGTTATCCAGTTACAGGTCTAAGGGAAACTCTGTGGGCATGTCAAGGAGATACCTGTATGTTCACATTTATTGCCACTCTAGTCACAATAGTTAAGATATGGAATAAGCCTAAATGTCTATCAATAGATGCAAATATAAGGAAAATGTGTTATATAGGCACAATGAAATATTTTTTAACCAAAATGAAGAAAAAAATCCTGTCATTAACCACAAAATTAATTGAACTGTAGGACAATTTATTAAGAAAGATAAGTCACACAGAAAGATAAATACTTCACCTTAGCCTTCCTAAATGAATACTAAAAAATGTAAATTTGAATGAAGAATAAACTGGAAAGTACAAGCAGGAAGGAGGTTAGAAAGAATTGACTTAGCTGTAGCACAGTGAAGAAATAACAGTCCGCTGTGGCCTATTATACATTATATAGCAAGCTATGAGGGGGACTTGAGTAAGAAAAAGAAAGTGGAGATTTCCTGGTTTGATCTGTATATGTTGTATATCTTTAGTGAGATGCCTCACTGTACTTCATCAGTGCATACAATTATTATCTTCTAATATAAACTTCCTAAAATTTACCTGTACGCTCATAACGCATTTGTCCCCCAACTATCCACCTTTTAAGCTTCTCTCCACAATCCCTTATTCCTTTACTTTTGTCTAATAGAAAAATTCTAATTTCATGTTATTTGGTTATTTTACCAAGCCTTTATTCTTATTGGTATGTGTCTGCAGTATGATTACATTCCTGGCAGGCAGTTGGTAAATGTGCTCAACACACCTCGGTTCTTTTTTCATCCCCTCATCCAACTCCCTCCAACTTAGACCCTTATGTTTTGTAAAAGATCTAATTCCCTATTTTCTGTTATCTACTGTTTATTTTGCTTATTTATATTCTGTGTTTCTCATGTGAGAGAAGTCATGTGTTATTTCAGTTTGTGTGTACAATTTATTTCACTTAACATTGTGGTCTCAAGGTGCACCTGTTTTCTACTAGTGACTCAAGTTTATCCTTCTTTGTGGCTAAGTAGCATTCCACTGTGTATAAATACCACACTACCTTCACACATTCACCTGATGATACATATATAAGCTACTTCAAAGATTCAGCTATATTGCTGTTATAAACATGGATATGTGTATGTTATTGTAATATAATGAATGTAGTGTCTTTAACTCTTTGGGGAAGGTACCTAGAAGCTGTATAGCTGGATTGAATATACTTTTTAGTTTTAGTTTTTTGAGGAATCTCCATACTTATTTGTATAGTGGTTTAGTAGTTTACATCCTCATCAACAATGTAGAAGGGTTCATTTATCTCTGAAGCCTCAGAAACATTGGTTATTATTTGATTTTTTTCTATAGTCAGTCACATTTTCTGGGATAAGGTGAGCTCAGTGGCCCTCTGAATTTTTAATTCCACTTAGTGGAGAAAACGTGTGACACATGACTGAGGATTGTTTAACTTAATATGATGATTTCTAGCTTCATCCATTCCATATAAACAACATTATTTTGTTCTCCTTTACAGCACAATAGTACTGTAGTGTGCATATATAATAGGTAGTTGATACCTACCTGGGCTAGTTTCATTACTTGGATATTGCAAAGGGTGACACAGTAAACTTTGTTATTCTGGTATCTCTATAGTAGGCTGACTTGAATTTCTTCACCTACGTACCAAGGTGTGGTACATAGGGGTTGTATGGCAGTTCCCTTTTTAGATTTTTTTCAGGGAACTTGCATACTGATTTCTGCAAGAGAAATACACTTTTCCCTCTGCATTTCACAAGTTTTTAAAGTCTTTTGCTTATTGTTTTATAGAGTTGCTATTTTATTTTATTTTGTTTTGTTTCGTTTGTAGTAGGATCTGAACCAAGGACTCTTACATTAAGTTACATCCCTACCCCACTTCTTTTAAGACAGGATCTCACTAATTAATAAATGGCCCAGTTTAGGTTGATACTTGAAATTCTCCTGCCTCAGCCTCCCAGAGTTTCAGGACTATAGCTATGCCTCATCATGTGTAACTTGTTTTTTTTTTATGTTTGATGATAGTCATGCTTACTGCAGTGAGAGGAACCTCAATGTAGGTTTGATTTAAATTTCCCTAGTGGATAAGTTTGTACATTTTTTTCAGATACTTGGTGGTCATTGTATTTTTAAGTGTCTTCTGAATACCTTTGCCCATCTAGTGATCAGGTTATTTCATTTTGTGTGTGTTAAAATTTTTGAGTTCTTGATAATAATTCTCTATCAGAAGAGTAGATGTAGAGATTTTCTCCAGCTCTGTAGGTTATCTCTTCACTGTCTTCTTTCTTTAACTCTGCAGAATCTTTGCACTTTAGTGTGGTCCCATTGTTGATTCTATTGTTTTTCATGCTGCTGGAATCTTGTTTAGGAAGTCAGTCTGGAACTATTACTTCAAATCACATTTTCTTCCAACATCTTGATACTTTAAATTCTGATATTGATGTTATCAACCCATTTTTATTTGATTTTAGGATATTGGAAAATATAGGAATTCTACTTGTAATCATCTGTATGTGGATGTCCTGTTAACCCAGTACCAATTTGTAAAATAGACTCTTTTCTCCAATATCTGTTTTTGACATCTTTACCAAAAAAGAGATGCTTGTAGTTGTATGAGGCACATTTTGTGTCTTCCCTACAAGACCATTGGTGTACAGATTTGCTTAGGGGTTGATACCACATTGTTTGTATTGCTATGGTTTGGTAGTATAATTTGAAATTTGAATATTATGGTGCTTTCATTATTACTGTTTCTTTCTAAGGACTATTTTTGAAAATCTGGATCTTTTGTGTTTCCATATGAATTTTAGGGTTTTTTTCAACTTCTCTGAAGAATGTCACTGAAAATCTGACAGGAATTGCTTTGAATCTATAGATCACTTATGAGAACATGGCCATACAAGAAATATTAGTTCTATTGACTTGAGGAAAAAGGAAGTCTTTCCATGTATTAGTGTCTTCAATTCCTTCATGGTTCTATAATTTTCAATATAAGAGCACATTGCCTTTATGGTTAGGTTGATTCATAAGTATTTAATTTTATTAAACTACTATAAATGGAATTGGTTTCCTAATTTTTTCTTAGTAGTTCCATTACTGGTATGTAGGAATACTTGATGTTTATGTGTTGTTATTTTTTTACCCTACCAATTTGTTGAATATGTCAGATCTGAATGTGTTCTGGTCGAGTATTCAGGTTCTTCTGCATGGAGGATCACATCATCTGCAAATAAAGACAATTTCATTCTCCATTTTATATTTTCATTGCTTTTTTTTATTCTTGCTTAGTGGTCCTAGATAAAGTTGCAAGTACTATATTAAAAAAGAATGATAAAAATGGACATTATTTTTTTTTGAGACAGGGTCTCATTATGCAGTTCAGACTGGCCTTGAGCTCACTTTGTAGCACAGGCTGGTCTCAAACTCACAACGATCCTCCTGCCTCAGCTTCCTGAGTGCTGGGATTACAGGTGTGAGCCACAATGCCTGGCTAAAAGTGGACATTCTTTCATTCATTTCAAATTCCTAATTTTAGAAAAAAATTTTTTTATATTTTCTCTGTTCAGAACATTAATTATAACTTTGTAATCTTTGAACTTAATGGATTTAAGGAAATATCTTTCTAAATCTATTTTCTCCTAAATTTCTATCATGAAGTTGAATTTTCTTAGTCTTTTTCTATAACACCTAAAGGAATCATGTAATTTTTATCCTTGGTTCTATTTATATTGTGTTATATTTATTGACTGACATATGTTGAAACTAGCTACTAATAGTGGCACAGGCCTGTAATCCTAGCACTCAGGAAACAAAGAGGAGTATCTCCATGTATCTGAGACCAGCCTGGGCTACAGAACTGAATCAAGGCTAATAAGGTGGTACTTGGAGGATTAAGTAGGAAAAGGGAGAAAGATTAAAAGAAAAAGGAATTTGGAAATATCAAAGTAAATGTACAAACACCCCATTATGAATGCAAATGCAATGTAACTCAAAATTATATCAGTCAATGTTTAAAAAATAAAAACAGATCATAGGAAGATAGCTCCAAAATGATCCAAAGATTAATTTAGTAATAACTGGAATTGGGCCAAGGAGATAGCTCAGTGACACAATATCTGCCTGACAAGAGCAGACATAGGGGAAGTCAAAGGATAGAATACAATCCTCCATGCAACAGGATCCCCCCCTCAAAAGGCAGGAGTAGCTATTCTGTTTGCAGACAATGTGAACTTAAAACCAAGAATGATCCAAAGAGATAAAGAAGGTCACTGCATACTAGTTAGGGGAAAACTTCAAGAAGAAGAGATAACAGTATATATATATATATATATATATATATATATATATATGCACCAAACTGAGAAGCACCCAGCTATACAAAATAAATATTAACAGAAATGAAAAATCAAAAAAGCAATAACACAATTATAACAGGAGACTTTAACACACCACTGACACAAAGGGAGAGATCAACTAGACAGAAAATCAGCAAAGAAATAACAGAACTGAATCACATCTGTGAAGAAATGGACTTGATGGACATATACAGTGTTCCACCCAACAATATCAGAATGTACAGTCTTCTCAGCAGCACATGGAACATTTTCTAAAATAGACCACATACTAGCCCACAGGACAAGCTTAAGTAAATTCAAAAGAATTGAAATTATCCCATGCATGTTATCAGATTGTAGCACCATGAAACTAGAAATTAATGACAAAAGAAACTATAAAAAACCCATGAATATTGAATAGTACACTTATGAGCAATCAGGGGATCACAAAGGAAATTATGGAACAAATTAAACAATATCTACAAGCAAATGAAAATTCAGATATATCTTATCAGATCCTGTAAGATGCAATGAAAGCAATCCTCAGAGGAAAATTTATTGTGATTAATTCCCAAATCAGGAAAACTAAATGAACACAAATAAACAACATGATGCTACACTTCAAACATCTAGAAAAAGAAGGGCAAGTCAAGTTCAAAGCCAAAAGAAGAGAGGAAATTATAAAGATCAGAGCAGAAATCAATGCAACAGAGACTAAGAAAACAATTCAAAGAATCAATGAAGCAAGGAGTTGGTTCTTTGAAAGAATAAATAAAATTGATAATCCCCTAGCCAACTTCATTTTAAAAAAGGAAAGAAAAGACTCAAATTCATGCAATAAGGAATGAAAAGGGTGAAATGACTACAGACCCTATGGAAATACTAAAGGTCATCAATACCTAATTTGAAAACCTCTACTCACATTGGATTGATAACAGAGAAGAGATGGACAGATTTCTAGAAGAAATATATGAATTACCAAAGCTGGGTCAGGAAGATGTAAAACTGTTGAATAACTCAGTTTCAGTTAACCAAATTGAAAATGTTAAATCCTTACCAAAAAGAAAAGGCCAGGTCCAGATGGATTCACTGTGGAATTCTATAAGATATTCAAAGAAGATTTAATGCTGACACTCCTCAAACTCTTCAATGAAATGGAAAGGGAAGCAATTCTCCTTAACTAAATCCTGGAAGCAAATATTACTCTAAAACCAAAACCTGATAAAGACCCAACCAAAAAAAGAGAACTACAGTCCAATCTCCCTAATGAATATAGATGCAAAAATTCTCAATAAAATATTGTCAAACAGAAGGCAGCAAATCATCAAGAAGATTATGCACCATGACCAAGTGGGATTCATCTCAGGAATGCAGGGATGGTTCAACACACACAAATCAATAAATGTAATCCACCATATCAATAGAGCCAAAAATAAGAACCACATGATCAATTCTATAGATGCAGAAAAAGCTTTTGATAAGGTCCAAGATTTATTAATGATAAGAATCTAACAGAAAATTGGAATGGATGGTCTTTACTGTAATATGATAAAAACCATCTATGACAAACCAACAGTCAGCATCATATTAAATGGCCAAACTGAAAGCCTTTACCTTAAAATCAGAAACAAGACAAGGATGTCCCTTATCACCTATGCAATACAGTGCTGGAAATACTAGCCAGAGCAATTAGAAAAGAGAGTAATAAAAGGAGTGAACATAGGAAAAAAAGAAGCCAAATTATCCATATTTGCAGATGACGTGATACCCTACATAGAAGAACCCTAAAACTCCATTGAAAGACTCCTACATATAATAAATAAATTCAGTAATGTAGCTGGATACAAAGTCAACACTCAAAAACCAATAGCATTCCTATACACTAACAACAAACTTGAGAGAGAAATAAGGGAAGCCACACTATTTACAGTAGCATCCAAGAAAATGAAATACTTAGGAATCAGTCTAACAAAAGAAGTAAAAGATCTACTCAGGGAAATTATAATACCCTGACAAAAATCGAAGAGGACCTCAGAAAATGGAAGACATCCTGTGATCATGGATAGGAAGAACAAACATTGTGAAAATGGCCATTCTCCAAAAATTGTTATAAGGACTCAATGCAATCCCAAACAAAATACCACTAGCATATCTCATAGATCTGGAGAAATCACTCCTAAAATTCATCTGAAACCAGAAGAGACCAGAGCACACTCAATTCTAAGCCACAGACACAAGGCAGGAGGCATCACAATCCCTGATTTGAAGTTATACTACAAAGCTACTGTAATAAATTCAGCATGGTACTGGAATAAAAACAGACCTAAAGATCAATGGAATAGTTTAGAAGATACAACTAGAACTACAAACACGCTCAGCCACCTTATCTTTGAAAAAAGGGGCCAAACAGGTTCACTGGAAGTAAGATAGTCTCTTTAATAAATGGTACTGGAAAAATTGGCTCTCTCTATGCTAAAAATTAAAACTATACCCATATCTATCACCATGTACTAAACTAAAGACTAAATGGATTAAAGATATAAATATTAAAACAAAAACACTAAATCTGTTGGCTAACAAAGTTAGGTAGAAAACTTGAAGACTTAGGGTTAGGTAGAGAATTGATGAACAAGAATCAAACACCATGCAAAATAATTCACAGAATCAATACTAAGATTATGTTCAATTAAAGAATTTTTGCATGTCAAAAGAAATCTCCAGTGTAGTGAAAAGAAGACACACAAATTGAGAAAAATCTTAGTAAACTGTCTCTCTGACAAAGGACTTCATTCTAGAAATATAAAAAAATTTTAAAAATCAGAACCCCGAAATTCAAAGACCCAATTCCAAAATGGGCATCTAAGATGAATACACAGTTCTCGGGTGAATAAATACAAATGAAAATAAATACATGAAAAAATGTTCAGCATCATTAGTCATTAGACAAATACAAATTAAAATCACACTAAGATTCCATCTCATTCATTCCAGAAAGAATGGCCAGGATAAGGAATACTACCAACAACAAATGCTGGAGAGGCTGAGGGGAAAAAGGAACTCTTCTGCACTGTTGGTGAAAGTGTAGACTGGTGAAACCACTGTGGAGCTCCATCTGGAAGTTCCTCAAAAACCTGGGATTAGAAGTCTTATTTGACCCAGCTATTCCACTTCCAGGCATATTCCCAGAAGAACTGAAAACAGCATAGCACAGTAATATATGTACACCCATGTTTATAGCAGCACAATTTGTAATAGCCAGATTTGGGAAACAACCTAAGTGCCCATCAACTGAGGAATGGATAAAGAAAGATGTGGTATTTTTATACAATGGAATACTCCAGCTATAAAGAATGATCACATTGAGATATTTATAAATAAATGGATGCAACTTGAGACCATACTCATAAGCAAAATAAATCAAACTCATATGTATAAATACGATATAGTCTCACTAGTGTAAGAAATGGTAAGTGTACCTAAGATTTTAGGGTAATCCTGATCCCCATTACATTGATTTGAAGATTTATAATATTTTCATTCATTATTAGGAATGATTTTATTCTGTTTTGTTTGATTCTATTATTTGTGATGGTATGAACAGCTATTTTGAAGAAAACAAGACATTATGGCAACCATTGCTGATGTAATGTTATCTTGCTTTGAAGTCCTACCATGCTTTTGTTCTTCTATTACCATTGGTTCTATCATGATGTGTCTTATTGGATTTTAATATATGTGATAGTATAAACAAATTTTTTATGGAAAATGAGATGTTATAGTAGTCATTGCTCATTTTCTGTTATTTGGTTTATAATGCTCTGTAATTCTTTCATTCTTTTGAATGGTTTTATATTATTTTGTTATATTTGATATTATTGTGTGTGAAGCCATGCTGAACTATTACAAAGAAGGAGACATTATGGTAGCTACTGTTAATATCCAGTTGTTATGTTGTAAAGTTCTGTGTTGCTTGCATTGTTCTCTTCTGATCTGCTTTGTTCTGTCCTCTTTTGTTGTATTCTCTTTAAAATAAAAATTAAAAAAATAAAAATAAATACATAAATAAATGTCATCCACCATATCAATAGAACCAAAAATAAGAATCACATGATCATTATTATAGATGTAGAGAAACCTTTAGATAAGGTTCAATACTCATTCATGGTAAGAACATTACAGAAAATTGGAATAGATGGTCTTTACCTCAATCTGATAAAAGCCATCTATGACAAACCAACAGCCAGCATCATATTAAATGGCCAAATACTGAAAGCCTTTATCTTAAAATCAGGTACAAGACAGGGATGTCCATTATCACCACTCCTATTCAATATAGTGCTGGAAATACTAGCCAGAGCAATTAGACAATGGAGAGAAATAAGGATAAGAAAAGAAGAAGTTAAATTATCATTATTACATGATGCCCCCAAAGCTCCATTGAAAGACTCCTAGATATAATAACTAAATTCAGTAATGTAGATTGATACAGTCTATACTCAAAAATCAACAGCATTCCTATACACTAACAACAAAATCACTGAGAGAGAAATAAGTGAAGGCACATCCTTCACAATAGCATCCAACAAAATGAATTATTTAGGAACCAATCTAATGAAAGAAGTAAAAGATATATTCAGGGAAAATTATAATACTCTAAAAAAAAGAAATTGTAGAAGATCTCAGATAATGGAAATACGTTGTTTGTTCATGGATAGGAAGAAAAAATGGTTATTCTGCCAAAGCTATTATACAGATTTAATGCAATCCCAATCAATATACCAATATCCTACCTCACAGATCAAGAGAAATCATTCCTAAAATTTATCAGGAACAAGAAAAGACCTAGAATAGCAAAGGCAGTTCTGAGCAATAAAGGCAAGGAAGGATACATCACAATATACTACAAAACTACTGTAGTAAGATCAGCAAGGTCCAGGAACAAAAACAGACCTGAAGATCAATGGAATAAATTAGAAGATACAACTACAACTACAAACACACTCAGCAAACATATCTTTGATAAAGGAGCCAAACAGGTTCACTGGAAAAAAGATAGTCTTTTTAATAAATGGTGCTAGAAAAACTGGCTCTCTATATGCTGAAAACTAAAACTAGACTCATGCCTATCACCATGTCCTAAACTAAAGTCTACATGGATCAAAAATCTAAATATTAAAACAGAAACACTAAATCTCTGGAAGACAAAGTAGGTAGAAATCTTGAAGACATAGAGCTAGGTAGATAATTTATGAACAAAAATCAAACAAGGGGAAATACTTCCCAGAATCAACTGGGACTTCGTCTTATTAAAAAGATTTTGCATGTCAAAAGAAATCTCTGACAGAGTAAAAAGAAAACCCATGAATTTTGAAAAAATCTTAGTCAACTGTCCCCCAGAAAAAAGACTTCTGTCTAGAACATAAGAATTTAAAAAAATCAGATCCCTGAAATTCAAACACCCAATCCACAAATGGGCATCTGAGATGAAGTTCTCAGATGAAGAAATACAAATGGCTAATAAATACATGAAAGTATGTTCGGCATCATTGGTCATCAGAGAAATGCAAATGAAAATCACACTGGGATTCCATGTCACTCCAGAAAGAATGGCCAGGATCAAGAAAACTACCAATAAAAAATTCTGAAGAGGCTTTAGGGAAAAAGGAACTCTTCTGCACTGTTGTTGGGAGTGTAGACTGATGCAACCACTGTGGAGGTCAACCCTATGGAGGTCAACCACAATGGAAGTCCCACTTGACCCAGCTATTCCACTTCTGGGCATATTCTCAGAGGAACTGAAAATGTCACAACACAATGATATATGTGCACGCATTTTTATGGCAGCACAATTTGTACTAGTCAGATCTTGGAAACAACCTAAATGCCCATCAACTGAGGAATGCATAAAAAAGATGTGGTATTTTTATACAATGTATTCAGCTATAAGGAATTATCTCATTGAGATATATATTAATATCCATATTAATATTAATATGAGATGCAACTTGAGACCATACTCATAAGTGAAATAAATCAAATTCACATGTGTAAATACTATATGGCCCCCCTAGTGTAAAAAATGGTAAGAATACATAAGATCCAAAATCCTCAATAAATACTGTGAAAGGGTAAGAATCTGCTCAAAATGGGAAAAAATAACATCTCAGGAAAAAGGAAGAAAAAGAAAAAGGAAGGGAAAAGAAAAAATATCTAAATTTGTATAAGCATATTTAGGATAGATAAGATGACTGTGTTACAAATTCTATAAGTCTGTGGAACAAAACAGTTAACATTCATAGGATTGGAACAATTGCCCATATTACTGTATGGTGATCTGAGAAACTCTTGAAGATCATTATGTTAAAGAACAACCTTAGTTTTGTTCCTACCACCTTATTTTGAAGGCCTATTTTGCCATTGTTTTGGGCTCTTTGCTATTGTTATTTATTTGTCTTTTTGTTTCTTGTTTTTTAGTAATCTGTTTTGTTTTGGTTTTCCCTCTAATACAGAAAGGATAGGTATAAATGTAGATTTATATATGCCTAGAACTTTTTCTAAACAGTTTACCAGAATTGATTATATTATGTGTGATGATATGAGCAGCTACTTTGAAGAAAAAGAGACATTATGGAATGCATTGCCTGATTCCATATTATCATGCTGTGAAATTCAGTAATGCTTTTATTCTTTGTTCAGGGTGGTTTTAGTTTGTTTTATATTGTTTAATTTCAATGTACATGCAAGTATGGTCAGCTAATTTGAAGAGAACAAGAGATGTTATGACAGTCATTGCTGATTTCCCTATTGTCTAGTTTTGAAGGCCTGTAATGCTTTCATTACTCTGTTCTGATCAGTTTTATACTATTTTGTGTTATATTAATTCATTGTGTGTGAATATACAAATAACTATTTGTAAGGAAACAAGAGACATTATGGTAGCTGCTGTATATCTCTTGTCTTGCTTTGAAATCTGTGTCACTTGCATTGTTTTCTTCTGATCTGCTTTGTTCTGTTTTGTTATGTTTAGTTTTACTCTCTTTAAAATTAAATAAAAAGTCTAAATATTAAAACAGAAACATTAAATCTGTTTGAAGGCAAAATATATAAAATCTTGATGTTATTGGTATAGGCAAAGAATTTATAAATAAAACCTTGTCTCACAGGAACTATCACAGAGAATTGAGAACTGGGATCTCATCTTATTAAAAAGCATTGGCATAGCCAGAGAAACCAACAACAAAATTATGGGACAACCCACAACATAGGGAAAGCTGTCTTCCAGCTGTTCTTCAGACAAAGGATTACTATTGAGAACATATGAAGAATTCAAACAAGTCAGACCTCTCAAATCTAAAGACTCAGTCCAAAAATGGACATCTTAGATGACTATAACTTCCCAGATGGAGGAAAACAAATGGCAAATAAATATATAAAATATGTTCATCATTGTCATCTGAGAGATGCAAACTGAAACAACACTGAGATTCCATCTCACCCCAGAAAAAATGGCTATCATCCAGAAGTCAACCAATACCAAACACTTCAGGGCTGCAGGGAAAAAGTAAACCTTCACTGCTGCTGGAGGGACTGTAGACTGATTTTCACCACTGTGAAAATTAGTTTGAATTTTCCTCAAAACACTAAAATTAAAGGTCCCATTTAGCTGAGTTATTCCCCTTCTGAGTATATTCTCATACTGTTAAAAACATCATACCAGAGGGATGTGTGTGCACCTATGTTTGTAACAACACAATTTGTAATAGCTAGATTTTGGAAACAACTGGAATACCGATTAATCAAGGAATGGATTAAAAAGTTGTGACATTTTTATGCAATGGAGTACTACCTGACCATAAAGAAGGATAAATTTAAGACTTTCATGGGCAAATGGATGCAAATAGAGACCATAAATATAAGTGAAACAAATCAGACACACATGAACAAACATTGTATTGTCTCCCTAGTATGAAAAGGTGAAAGAGTAAATAAGATTCAAAATGTACTCTTGATACTTTAAAAAGGGGAGAAACTGTTCAAAATGAAAGAGAAACTGGAATGATGAAAGGAGAAAGAAGAAAGAGAAAAGCAGAAAAAAGTATATGTGTGTGTGTGCCCACGTGTCTATAATATTCAATATAGTTATACTATTAATTTCTCTTAGTTCATTGAAAAAGTTTTGTGTTAGTGTTAGTTGGACAATTAAATGTATATATCTTGTACTCTGAGTAACTAATTTAAAGATAACAATACACAATATATTGACCATTATTACCCTACTAATACCTTGTTTAGAAGTTGTTTTAATTTTTTATCTTTATAATTAATTTAAAAAGATAAAAATCCTCAGAGTACATTTAATAACCATTATAACAATATTATGAGGAAACTTAATATAACTATTCTTTCTCTAGCAATAAATATTTGTTTATCAAAGATTTTATTAAGAAAACAATCCAAAAGTTGTGTAATAATACAGTATCACATATTCCTATTAGCAAGCTTTGGTGAATAAACATATAGCCAATAAATTAAATCAGGTTTTAAAACTGTGGCACATTTATAAATGAAATACAAATATGTGAGCCTGATGCAATAGTGCCTGCCTCTAATCTCAGCTATTTGGATGACTGAGGCCAAAAGATCACAATTTTGAGAACAAATTCAGGAATTTAGAGACTCTATCTCAAAATAAAAATTAAAAGGGGACCCACGTGCAGTGGCACACTACTGTAATCCTAGTACTCAGGGGGCTTGGCCAGAAAGATCATGACAAATTCAAGGCCAGCATGGTCCACATAGTGAGTTCAAAGTCAGCCTTTCTTACAGAGCAAGAACTTGTGTGGAAAAAGAACACACAAAGAAAAATGACAGTGGATGATGCAGCTCAGTGGCAGAGCACTTTCTTAGCAAGCAAAAATACCTAGGTTCAATCACTAATACCACAAAAATAATGATAAAAATACTTGGCTAAATATTTAAAAATAATGATAAAAATGTGGCTAAATATTTAATAATAATAAATATTTAATAAGACCTAAGTTAAATTCCTAGTAACACAAAACTGTGGTGATAAAAATATGACATAGATATGTTTTGTTATGAAATATATCTATATAATGCTGGTATATTTAAAAAATAGATTACAAAAGATTTTAATGCATGAGTCTATTTTGTGATGTATATTTATATGTAGAAAAACACAACTTTAACTGTGGACTTCATTCTTAATTTGGAAATTTTAGCAATGATCATTTTAATATGATAGAGTTACTGGTGAATTTTATTTTTATACTCTTTTCTGTTGTTATTATTATACTTAGCTATATAATAAATGTACTGAAATTTTTAATTGTACATGTATATAAAATTATTTTATATAATATTTATTATATAATTATATGATAAGCACTTAAATTTTTAAAAGATTTGAAATGGTTATGAATGTGTGGTATTCCTCATTTGATACAGACCTATACAGTTATCAAAACAATGAAATTCTAGGTCCTTTGGTCTGAACTTTATTACTTGTATTAACAAAGATAATAGATAAAATGCTGTTAGCTTTCCTAGAAGATATATTATTGACACATACTGAAATTTTAGTCAAATAAAGTCCTTCTACATATTTTAATGACCTATTAGAAAAATCCAAGTATACTCCATCATTCTGAAAAATATTGCAGATGAAAACAATTTCATGTGTTTCTCATTCCAGATCAAAAAAATGTGATTTTTATTTGATGCATCTTTTAGAGTTCTCTTATTCCACTGTTGTCATACTATTTTTCTTCCACACCTTTCATAGTATTTTAAGTGTATCTTCCATTTTGTCACATTGACATATTTATTGTTAAATTGCAATGCTTGGATTTTTTAGAAAATAAACACCCAAGATTTATTTTCTTTCTTTTGCCATAAGAAAATAATTTGGAGCTCTTAAAAACTATTAATTTAGGAGGAGCTAAAGATGGCCAGTCAGTGAGCAACAAAATACAAAGCCTCCCAGGAGAAACAACTCATATGCCAGAATAAAACATCCTGGAGAGATCCAGACAGAGGGAGATGGATCCTCTTGACACAGGAAGAAATTAAAACATAAAAAAGCTTGTCAAACACGCAGTCTCGGGGCTATATTTGGAACAACTAAAATTACCAGACAAGGTGTTTTCACTGTAACCTGCCAAGTTCACACCAGCCTGGATTCATGCCAGCCTGAATTCGCAAATTCACGCCGGCCAGCAGAGCTGCCCAAACTTGTTCTAGCCACCACTCACAGGAGCCACAGCTCCACTGAAGTTGGGTGTTGGTAAGCCCAGTGTAGAGTGGAGCAGGCAAAGGGACCTTCAGTAATCTACAGTCAGTGCTGGGAATGAGACCCCCCCATAGGAAGGGCAACCAAAGGGAAGACATGTTGGAATTGGGCAGGAGGAGCTTGAACTGGGAGCAACAGTGACTTCAGTTGGTTGCTCCCTCCCCAGAGAAGATTCATGGGGTTTGCTTGGAATGGGACCCTCCCCTGGCTGGGACCCAATGAGCCATCCCAAATCAATTCCCTGTGCCTAGCACACACTAACCTGGTGAAGGCCCCTGAAGTTTGGCTGGCCAGGTACAGAGGAGCTGGCATATGCAGCCCCTGCTTACACCTAAGTGACAAGAGCAGGCAGGAAAGGGTAGAAGTCCCTTGCCAGCATGCTTCAGAGGAACCGTGGCCAACAGGGAAGGGGGCTGGGACCTCCACTGTACACCTGTGTGGAGGAGAGAGAGGCAAGAGGAGGCCCCAGCCCAGAACCCTGAAAGCACTGATGAAGGAGAGAGAAAAACAAGGGAGACTGAGACAACATCAGACATGGATCAATAGACATTAAGAGATATCTTCAGGACCTTGTAGATGAGCACAAAACTGAAATATTAAATCAGGTAAAGCAAGATATGAGTAGAGTAATAGAAGAAATGCTAAGCATCTCTCAGGAAAACATAGACAGAAGAAGGGATGAACACAAAAAAGGAGAGAAACATTTGATAAAGAATATAAAGAAAACATAGATATATGAAGCAGATTCAAAGAGATTACCAGGAAATTAAAAACTCCATTGAAAGTTGGCAAAACTTCTTAAAAGAAACTAAGGATAGACTATCAAAACTTGAAGACAAGTTTGCAATGTGTGATGATGAAAGGAAAGATCTCTTAAAAATAACAAGGAAACAGGCAGTAACAGTACAAAGGCTAGAAGATGACAAAAGAAACTATAATTTAAGAATAAGAAATGTGAACAGAGAAGCAGGAATACAAACAGGTGAATTACAAAGACTATTCATGGAAATAATTAAGGAAAACTTCCCAAGCATGGGAAAAGAAAATGACATTTGGTTATGTGAGGAATACAGAACTCCAACCACCTACAACGAAAACAGAGCTACATCCAGACATATAATAACCAAGATACCAGAAATTCAATATAAAAACAGAATATTTATTAAAAGCTGTCAGAGAAAAGAAACAGATTACCTATAAAGGGAAGCCCATCAAGATCATGGCTGACTTCTCGACACAGACCATCAGATCAAGAAGAGCTTGGAGCGAAGTATTCCAAGCCCTGAAAGAAAATAACTTCCAGCCCAGATTAATGTACCCTGCAAAGCTGTCACCAGAAATTAAAGGAGAAATGAGATGCTTGCAAGACAAAGAAAATACTGAAGGACATTCTACAGAGAAAAAAAAATTTAGGAACAGTGGCAGAAAGGCCTCAATGAGTGGGGCAGGCAGTAGAATGAAGGAAAAGTGTAGACAAACAAAGGCAGGAAAATAGCATAGCAGAAATGAGGCAAAGAAGGATGGCTAGAATCTCTAACATAGATGGCCTTGATACACTATATTGTTAATAGTGTGCCAGGATTTAAAACCCACATTACTCACACCACTCTGCTTAGATGTATTTTATTTTGTTCCAGTCATTCTACCTGTACTAGATTTGAGGGCACAGACAGTAATCCCGAAACAGGATATAGTATGGTAATCAACCTTAATTCCCTATTAACTTAATCTAAAGCTCTATATAACCTACACTGATTTACCATGACTGATCATAATCAAATCTGTTTTGTTGGATCACTGTTTTGTATTGATAGATTTTATTCAAACCTGTTATGATTAATAGTATCAAGTCTGAGAGTATTGGCAACTGCACTGAAGATGACAAGATTCACTAGAATATCCACTCTGGTTGGATTATTACCTGCCTTTGAAGTTTTATACTGTCTACAATGTTTTATTTTTACTAATATTGTTATGTACTGCTATATTCAATTATGCCTGATGATATAGACAATTCTATTGAAGGTAATAAGAAACAACACAGTAATCATTGTCAATCACCTTGTACTGTGGTTTTATATGACTTTTCAGTTTCATGTTTTTATAGGAATTTGTTTTGTTTTGTCTTGCTAGGTTTTGTTTTGTCTTGCTAGGTTTTGTTTTTTCCTCTAATAGAGAAAGGATAGAAATACATGTAGCATTTGCCTGTGTAGCTGTTTACAGTTTCACTGTTTGAATATATACTTTGTATGCTTTAATTTTGTAACTTGAACAACTATTTCTAAGAAGACAATATGTAATTTATCAACTAATGATTTCTTACTGTTTACCTTTTTTTTGAAATTCTGCATTATCTCTACCCTTTACATGTTTTTTTCTCTTTAAATAAAAAACTATTAATTTACAATGTAATTTTCATAAAGTACATTTCAGTTTTATAATATTGTAAATTTTGCATAACTACTGTCTTATGGCATATAATAAAACAATTTTGAAAATCATTTGACATGATATCTAGAGTTTATAACTACATCAGTTAGGGTTTACTAAAGAAGCATATATAATGTAAGATACACAAATACATGAGCAGTTACACATCAGTTTACAGTGGCCACCCACACAGTCAGGGTTAGAAGAATGCCAAACCCTATCTGCACACTGGAGATCTGAAAGGTCAGCTGAAGGCATGGAGCTCTGTGTAGTGTCTGGTGCAAATCAGTATCAGGAGGTCAAAGAATCTGCACGAGAAGGCTGAAGTGCCTGTGCAAGAGTCCTGCATGGTCTCTGTCCAGAGGCTGAGGGGTCTTCCTGGAGGCCAGCAGATGGCATCCAAGGTGAAGCCAAAGACTGGAGCTCCTCCAAGGAGACAGAGGCAATCCTTCCTTCCTCATTCCCCCTTTATGCCATTCCGGGGAGAATCCTCCCAAAGGTGGGTCTTCACACACACAACTGCACTGAGCCAATTTAGCTGACTGTTATTTACTTAAATTGACATAATGAGTCAGGTATTATAATAACAGAAATGTAAAGTATAAATGTACTAGACTCACCATTCCACTTTCTTCAAGAAAGTATTTTAGCAATTGATAGCACTGTTTGCTGCATCATGGCATTGATAAATTTATATTTGCTTTTAATTTTTTGCTCTTCAGTGTAGGTAGATATGCAGATATCTTAACCATCTTTACTGAAAAGACTCACATGTCTGACTTTATTAGTCCCTAAATTTAGATATACACATACATCTTTGCCACTGACCCTTGATGAAAATATTACCAATACGAAAAAATATTCCTACATAATCTTTCAGTTTTCTTTAATGCACTTAATTTTTGTTTATTCAGAAAAGTACAATAAAAATAAAATTCTTCAAAAATAGGCAAAATCCCTCTGAAAAACATTTATAAAGCATGATTGTTGAAACAGGTGAGATTCCATCAAATTCTGTTATCAACCAATACATATTGTACAACTTTGTGTGAAAAATAGTATGACAGATTGATGATGCAGTTCATTAGGATAGCCCTTACATAATATAAGCAAGGCCTTAAATTCAATCCCCAGTGAGAGAGAGAGAGAGACAGAGAGAGAGAGCGAGAACTAGGTTTCTTTGTTTAGCATATGTGCTGCCAAAGGGAACATAAGAAACCAGTTTTCTAAAAGAAAGGTAACAGGGTTTTTTCGTTTTTTTTTATTTTAAAGAGTGTAAAACAGAATAAAGTCAATCAAAACAAACTTGTGTAAGAGAGATATGACTTCAAACATTACAAAATCAACAATAGTTAGCATAATACTTCTTGATGTCTCCAAAACAGCTGCATATAACTTCAGACATAGTAAAACTCAAACAGAATAGAATATAAACAATTTGAAAGAAACAATGAATGCCATAAAGGACTTCAAAACAAGCCAATAGTAAATCCAAAATTGCTGCCATAATATATCTTGCTATCTTTGAAATAGCTGGTCCTGCCATCAGATTTGACATAATCAAACAAAACAAAAGACAATAAAGACCAACCCAGCAAAACAACGGAAACCATATAGGACTTCCAAAACAAGACCATAAGAAATCAACAATGGCTGTAAACCTCAGAAGGAAATGTCCCCTTGATGTCACACTGCATACCACTATCTTCTGAACCCAGACCACTGGCCCTATACCTGCAATATTAGTGAGACACCAAAGCACCACAGACATCCAATTGCATTTCATCTCCATAGCTATCATCACAGCCGGTGTTTCTCCAGATAAGCCAGTTGCTTATGGCAGAGGGTAGCTGGAGGTTGGTACTTCTTGTTTGCCAGCTTGCATACCAAAAGGGCTGGGTTCTGGCTGCTTCAGTTCAGGGGTAACCCGAGCATGGCACTGATTGCCAGACTGGGCTTGCTTGCTGGTGTGGCCTTGTTCCAAGATAACAGGTTTAATGGAGGTTGTACCTGAAATATCTTATCTACATAATGTTATCATTGATAACCCTGAGATGGAATTTTTAACACATAATTGCAAAAACTACACACAAGTGTTACCAAACTATCTTCAAGTTCCAAAGTGTCTAATCTAACATTTTAGCAGAGGTGAAAAAGTTATGCAAGGAATAGGATAGAATTTTCTAAAAATATGAATTTCAGCATCCAACATTGTTCTCTTAGTCTTACTAGGAGTCTTTTGCTAATATTAGAATGATGGCTATAGGTCATCCTGGAGCTCATGGAGGTCAGATCAGTAACATAAACACTGTAATTCATACTTGAGGAATAGTGTATTCAAATGATATTTTCTTCTATTCATCTGTTAACCCAGTGAAAACAATGAATACTCTACTTGAAGTTATTCTTTTACTAATTATGAATATTATAATTCTTTAAAATGAAGGTGCTAGGATGCTCATATAATCCTCAAACCTCGAAAATTTACAGCAGAAAGAGAACAAATACAATCATAGTGGACAGTGTAACAACTCAGCAAGACACTGACTCAAAGTTCTTTTTAATTTAAAAACAGAAAAAAGCCAGAGATGAAGCTCATTATGAAGACCTTGTGTACTACCACTACTACTATTACTACTACAACTACCACCACCATTGGTAATAATATTAATCATAATAATAACAAGTGATGTACTTTATCACAAGAAAAGTAATTAATGTGTTTTTAAGATGTTTCTTTGTATCTTTTCATTGGAAGATTTGAAATGCATTACTTTTTTAATATCCATATATTCATTTAGCTAGACTAATAGTTCACATAATGCATAATTTTTTATTTTTAGTCATAATCAATTATCTCCAGGTGTATATACACTGAAAGACCCAGGAAGCATAAATAAAGTTACATACATGGATTGGTGGAAATATGCTATTCAGAATTAGTATCAGAGGGAAAAGTTCCCAAAGTGCATAATAATGGAAGGTGTGTGTGTTATATAAAATTTCAGAAATCACCCTCACTGAAGTCTTCTATAACAGATATGACTCCAGGAATCAATGCAAGTCTCCAAAGCTGAGATAAATTCCACTCAATATTTTCAGAATTCCTAGGCTAGAGACCCTCAGGAAATTTTGATTAGATCAAAATAGTCCTTGCAGAGAGACTTAACAGTAGATTTTTTAAAACTGAATTAAAATAAAAAGATTTGTAAAATATTTAAAGAGACTAATTCCCCAAAATACCAATGCTAACCTGAATTTCTTGGACTGTACATTTAAGGGCTCTTTCTCAAATGTAAAGCCTTAGCAAAGAGTCTCTGTATTGCCTCCTTCATCTCTTTATTTCTGAATGTATAGATGACAGGATTCATAAAAGGTGTGATAATGACATCAAAGATAGCTAAAAATTTGTCTATCGGTAAGGTAGGGAACGGCCACACATAGACAATAACACAAGGACCAAAGAAGAAAACTACCACAGTGATGTGAGCTGAGAGAGTGGAGAGTGCCTTGGCCAAACCACCTGAAGAGTGTTTCCTAACTGTGACCAATATGAAGATGTAGGACACAACCAAGATGAAAAAGGTACCCATGGAGATGAAACCACTGTTGGCCGTGACCAAGAACTCCAGGTTATAAGTGTTTATACATGCAAGTTTGATAAACCGAGGAA
>PVLA01015427.1:0-25394 GCA_004027455.1 Hydrochoerus hydrochaeris
GCTTCTGGTCTGGTCTCCTCTGCTGTCCACACAGGCTCTCTCTTCAGGCTTCCCTTTACCAAGACCAATGTGATCCAGCAGTATTTCTGTGATATTCCTCAAATTCTGGGAATTTCATCTTCAGAGGTCCAGTTTTCTGAATTTGTGCTCATTGCTGTAAGTGTTTGCCTGGTCTTTGCATGCTTTGCCTTTATGCTTGTGTCATACTTTAATATAATTTTGACTGTGCTTCAGATCCATTCAGTGGAAGCCCGTAACAAAGCCATATCAACTTGTACCATAACCCTTTTGTTTCTCATTTCTGGGTTGGTGGCCTTTTTGGGTCCCACTGCAAAGAAACCATCCCTTAGGAATCTGCTGACTGCCATGTTCTACACCATGGCGCCCCCATTCCTAAACCCTTTCATCTACAGTCTGCACAACAGGGAGATTAACACTGCTCTGGGCAGAATGTTGAGCAGATGTTCTCAGTTCTCACTCAAGGGTTTTCTAAAATAAAACAGCAATATCAGCCTATCAGTGGAAGTATTTAATTCATATATGATGTATATTCTTAAATTAGGATCTACACCAGTGGACTTCCCTTCTAGTTTTCTGTGTGCATTTTTGTTTTCTGTATTTGTTATGGTCAAATACAAGTCCATGTCTCAATTTTATTGCTCAATAGTTGCATGTCTTACACAGTAACCTGAAATGCTACACATCTAGTTTACTTTGGCAAAAAGTCTTGAAAGTTTTTTAGATCACTTTGAGCTTACAACACGCAGGCTGATGAAGAGTAGGGCAGCTTCATGTGCTCCCGCTGTAAGAGAAGCCCGTGCTGTTGAGAGAACCCAGAACCTGGTGCTGGGTCTGACCCACCTGGCAGTGTCCTGCGCGTCCTGTGAGAAGACCCTGCTGTCTGCACTGTGCCCTTTGCTCTCGCTCTTCCACTCAGCCTGGGATAAGTAACCAGGTCATTAAACAGGAGCCAAGTCAACCTGAGGGCACAAAGAAGTGATTGACACTGAGACCCTTGCCAAATTCTTTAAAATCATTTCCTTATTTGGTGAAATTCAAGACACAAAAATTGACTTTCCAAAAGATGATAACTCAGAAGTGTTAGGTTCCTCCCTGTATCCCGGAGGAAAACACACAGGCCACACTCAATCCACACAAACTGTGTGTGCATGAAGAACAGGAGCCACAGTGTAGCACAGATAGAGGGAGGGCGACTGCTCCTGAGATTTCCCTGAGAGCCCCAGGTGATGCTTGTACTCTGAGGTGCATTTCTCTGCTCAAATACACACACACATGGATTCACTCACAGTGGGGGGTTTCATTTCTCTGACTTTCAAGGCCTAAACCTGCATTCTGGTGGATAAAAATACATTAACAACTACACACCTCAGAACTGAACCCCAAATTCTCACCTGTTTCATCGAGCCACCATGTCTAGTGCCAGTGCCCATTTCCACCAGTCTGACCCTTGAGTGACAGCAGCACCAGGTTCCCTGCATCTCTAGACTTCTCGCTCCTCACAGGAGCAAGCATAGACCATGGGTCTCCTGCCATCCGGAGCGCACAGCCTGCGGAAGGTGTGGATGAGGCCCACCATCCTCTGGTGCCTGAAATGCATCCACTTTCCTATTTCACCTCTGAGGAGCCTAAGTTTGTTCTTGTCTAGCTTTATGTAAGTACAGTTAATAGTGTGTGTGTGTGAGGTGCAAAACTTGATTTGATTTCAGAAGTTGTAGAAATATTTTTCCAACCAAGGCAGCATGTCTGCATGTCTTTTCAAAATATATCTCTGCTGGGTCATCTGCATAGCTGTCTTCAAAGAAAAAACCTGCTCTCAAAATCATATATAAATAGCAGTCCTGCAAAGGTCGAGCATTAATATCTGGGAATCTTTGAATATTTTTGTTTGTGTTCATCTAGCCATATTGTTCATTTCTATCCAAATTTATATGTATACTTTCTAGCCAAGATTATTTTCCTCTAGATATTTGAATAAGTATACTGATTTTTAATTTCCACTGTTAATTTTACAAAGAAATGTCTCTGTTTCTTATTTGTTTTGCTATCACCTAGAATACATTATTTTATTACAGCATTAATAAAACTGTATATTGTATTTTGTTTGTATATTTTTGGGTAAAGTGCTATTTTTAGGTAATGTACTATTACCATTTAGAGTTTTTAAATTTTGAAACTCAAGTCTTTTCTCTTGAGTAGCTTTGACTTTAGAATATTTTATTTTTGGTAATTTTATTTGTTTATTTCACTACTGACAAATAACCATTGTATGTAGTTATGGGATATCATTATTGCAATTCTGTGATATAATTCATACAAAGTGAATTGTGTCAATGGGAGACTTACTTTTTGATGATAGCCATTCTTTCTGGGAGGAGATGGCATCTCAGTGTTGCTTCAATTTTCATCTCTCAAATAAATCAATGATTTTGAACATTTTTCATGTATTTATTTGTCATTTGTATTTCTTCATCTGATGATATATATGTACCCATGTTTAATATGCACATATTTATTTATACACAATTTGTAATAGCTAAATCTTGGAAACAGTCCAAATGTCCATCAATGGAGAAATGGATAAAAAATATTTTTTAATACAATAGAGTACTACTCAGCCATAAAGAAGGATAAACTGGAGACTTTTATAGGCAAACTGATGCAACCAGAGCCCACCCTCATATGTGAAATAAATCAAATCCACATATGTAAATAGCACATTGTCTCACTAGGGGTTGATACAGAATAAGATCCAAAATGTACAATAGATATTGTGAGTTGGGAAGAAACTGTTGAAAAGTAAACACAAAAGAGAAAGAAAGGAAAAAGACAAAAAATATATGTGTACAAAGGATAGTTAAGATGGATTTGCAGCTAGTCTCTCTTAGCTCATTGAAAAGAAAGGTTTGTGCTGGTATTGTTGGGACAAGATATGGTGCCTATCTCATACTCTGAATAATTACTATAAAGACAAAAATAAAGAATATATTAATTATTGTAACTCTCCAGCTACCTTGTTTTGAAACTGTTTTATTGCTGTTTTTATTTTTTTCTCTTTAACATAAAGCAATGGAGAGGGAAAGGGGCCCTGCAGGTGGAAAGGACAGCAAAGAAAGAGTCAGGGTAGGAGCAGATGTCCTGGCCTAGTTTCTGTAGCTTTTATCAAGTATTTTAATTTCACTTTATGAGAAAACAAACAAATTTTCAAAACCAAAACACATGTGATGATTAAACTGTTTACTCATTATAGTTATCAATTTAACTTTCTGGGGTGGAAAACTAGATTCCTCTGTATCTCAGCTGTGTGAACAGTGCTGAAGTGAGGAAGGAGTGTAGATGCTCCTTCGGCAGAGTTATTTCAGGGCTTCTGCAGGCACTGCCAGGGGCAGGCTTCTCTGTCATTTAGTCACTGCTCATGGTTTTAGGGATCTCCATACCATTTTCCACACTGGCTGTGCTAACTCTCCAACCCACCCATGAGCCCCGCTTGATTTCCCTGTGCACCTCTCCCACAGGTCACCTGTCATCTCTTCGGTAACAGCCATCTTCTTTGATGGGAAGCGGCATCTCCTACTTTTAATTCCATTTCTTGATGTCTGATGGCGGCAGAATTTTTTTTCCTGTATTTATGGACATTTTCCATATATTTACTGCTTTTTGTGTACTTTTTCTGAAAAGCATCTATATAAGTGCTCTACTAACTCTGGGATAGGATTATTTGTTTTCTCTTATTGAGTTGGAGATCTTGCTCCACTGAGAAAGAGATCAATAGGGGGAGGGAGGAAAGAGAGATGAGGGAAAGGGGAGGCAGAAAGGAACAGGGATGTGTTGTGAAGCTGCACCAACACCACAGCAGCAGTGGAGACCTTACACACTGCAAATGTGTACCAATAAGATCAGATCTTTGCAGCTCATCAACTAATTCAGTGCTTTAGAACCACTCAATGGTGAAATTTTACACATAACATTGAAACATGCAGCTGTGTCTCAGATACATGACATACCCAGCTACACACACACACACACACACACACACACACACACAAGGTGTGATAAGCTAAACCACTGTAGTCATAGTTTCAGTGTTCCTACCTCACCGCTGTTACTCATTTCACACAGGAAGAACTCGCACCTTGAGCCTGTGAGTTCATCCAGCTGTGGTCACAGATTTACAGCCTCATCAAAACCTCTTGTGTGGTTTAGATCTAAAACATCCTCAGAAGCCTCATGACTTTGGAAGGTGGTCGGGCCATGGGGTACTGCTCTCCTCTGTGGGTTCATGCAGTGAGGAGTTTGGTAGCCGACTGTGCTGCTGGAGGAGGGAGTGGCTGGAGGTGGTCCCTGGGTCCTGAGCTGGAAGGGAGATTCTTCTCCCTGGCCCTTCCCACTGCTTTCTGTCTCCCATAGGGTGAGAAACTGCCCTCTGCCATAGCTTCTGCCTTCCCATTGGTTCTGTGCATCCAGGGAGCTGTGGGCTGACTCATGCAAAAACCATGAGCTAATAAATGTTTCCTCTCTAAGCTGTGGGTAGTAAGTACTGGATCCGGGGATGGGAAACATGACTCACACATGCACTCTGAGACTTTCTCTTCCTTTCTCAAAGAAAAAAAATCATTATACCCAATGTAGAGGGAAGTAGTGCTTTCATTGGTCACAGGATTAGGAGAGTGGCTGGCTGTGGGGGACCTGGCCAGGAGTAAATGTCTAAACTGAATGATTAAACTGTGGGACAGCAGTGCAGAGCTTCGTGAGGACTAAGTGAAGTATGGGGCAAAAGCACACAGGCCGTGTGGGAGCTGAAGAGTTAGACCGGAAGTTTGTCCTGGTGAAGCTGTGTCTGTCCAAGTGCTTCCTCTCTCCCTGAAGAAACCTTTCCACCCTTGAGGCCGCTCCTGCCCAAATGGCTTCTCTTCTGTTTCTTCCTTACACTGAGATCCCAAATAGGAGCCAGAGAGCTCTCAGCTTGGGGACTCTGTCTTTTCCCAGAGAGTCACTGATGGCTGAGTGCTCTCCAAGGAGAAACAGCACCTCTGGGTCTCTTAGTGATGGAACTAAGTCTCAACCGCAGGCACAGTTGTCACCCTCCCGCCCCTGCAGTCACTCCGTGGGACGGGCGGCCTCCTGCAGAAACAGCACGAGGAACTCTGCTCCTCAGACGTGGAGCTCGTTGTACAGAATATTTTACACTCTGATTCCTGCTCATAGGTAAAGTAAACTTTCCACAGTCTCAACAGAATCACACCATTGAATTCCTGCTGTTTAGCATCCTTACAGTGGTGATGCTTATTCCACCGTCTGTGAGGTCATATTTAAATATGCACCTTACCCAACTGAGGGTTTATACCAGACACATTCTCATGTCTCTTCCTTTGCAAAACTTTCCACCATCACCACTGAAATCCTGTACTCTGTAAACAGTAACTTCATGAAGACTACGAACTCCTAAGTGACTCGCCTGTGGTATGTCTGAATGCTCGCTGTTCTGGCAGTGTGCACGAAGAAGAACATAGGTTATCAGCATTTGTCTGACTTGCACAGCCTGGGAAGTCAGGAGATCTACAAGAATAAAACATTGAGACAGGGCTTAGTGCACAAAACAGCAGCTCTGTGCAATGCCTGCAATGATTTCTCAAGTGTTGGACTTCACATATTTTAGCTAAACCTAGAAACAGTTCTATATAGCACCACTGCTGATTTTTAAACAATGTCATGCTTGTTCATGATAACACTAACAATTTAAGTATTTTACTAATTTTTACTAATTTTTGATCTTCTAAATTAGGGGGGAAAACACTGTCATTCTCAGTTTGAACTTCAGGGAACTGGAAGCCAGGGTAATTAAATGTTTGCTCGCTCATCCTGCTGTTGAAGTTCAAGGCCAGCATAGCACAGACTTTCTCATGTAGTTCTTATTCCAAAAAATTCTCCTTCATGCTATCAAGACTTCCACAGTACAAGAAAATTTTCATCAACCTCTATTATGCCATGGTCTCTAGTATTAGCTATAAATTAATAACATACATGAACTAGAGATGCAGTATTTCACAGGAAAATGTTTCTGGTGCATATTCTACAAAATCTCACTTCAAGAAAGCCAAAAGTTTTGTAATTCATTGAGCCACCCATGTTTTCATTGACTCATGAGTCAGGTAATTTTGCTATTTTTCCCAGTGTATGAACCTCCTTATGTAAGGAGTCTACTAACTTTTACTTTATAAGTGTGTATAACTCATTTCCAAACCTTTATCATATCTGTGTTTAAATTACTAGGTTTTATTTACACTGTTTTATTTAAATTACTAGGTTTTATTTGCAGACATTTATTTCATTTGCTTGTCCTTTAACTTCCCTAGTTTTAGTTACTTTTGATTTTTCAGGTGGGTTCTTCATTACCACCTCTTTTCTTGATGTGCTTTATGTTCTTGAGCATATTCCATAAGTTCCTTGGTAATGGCAGTTTGTAATCGCATTTTAAAAATGTACAGATTTATCAAACTAACTAGCAGTCCAACTTCATCTTAAATGAAGATAAGCTTATCCAGCCCATCACACAGTCAAACTTCTAGACTCAGCTAGCCTTGAAGTCTGCACCCAGCTGTTGTTTTTAAACCTTGTTCCTGGGTGGCTTGACCAGAATCCATTGCACCGTCTGTGTTCTCACCTAGGTATACTCTGTTTTGCTGGTCTGTCCAGGGACATTTCACCCAAGATGGTCTGGCTCATTCAAGGATGAGCTAGAAGCCTCCTCCTCCTCAGCCCAGACCCCTCCCCAGATTCCCCCACCTTTTGGTAAACAATGCCTTTAGCTCAGGGCAAGCTTGCCTAATAACATATGACATAGCCTAATTAAGCCAACTATGAACCAAGGTTGCTACCAGCTTCTCTACTTCCTGCATACAAATGTTTATAAACCAAGCCCAAAACCAACTCCAGGCTGATAATTTAGAACTGGTTTCCCATCAGCCCACATTGTGAATACTGAGTTGCCTTCCAGACTCTTCAGGGCAAAGTGACTGCCTTGTGGTCCAGCCACCAGATTCGGTAACACCATAACTGCATGTCTGGCAGCAGGGCACATAGGTGTAATGTATGAGTTTCAGATGACTCAAGCAGCCCATAATCACAGCCCCCCTGTTTGCCATGTTTCACAGCTTTCTTGTCTGTGGTAGCAAATGCTTGACACCCAGAGCTTGAAAGAGTAGAAGTTTAATGCTGCTCTAGTTTCAAAGAATTCAGTCTTAGATCACCTTGCTGTAAGTTAAGAACATCATGACAAAAAGTCATAGCAAAACCGGGACACAGCACCAGGGATATAGCTCAGTTATACAGCACTTACCTCTCAGGTTCAAGGTCATGAGCTCAATTCACAGTTCAAAAAAAAAAACAAGACAGAAAAGAGAGAAAGCTGTCACTGACTCAGGTAGGCCTTGAAGTCACGCCTCCATAACCTCACTGGAGACACCCAGGCATGGCTTGACTGACCCTCCTGGTGGCTAACAACATAGTCAGTATCACACTTTTGAAAGAATGGCAAAACTCTTGGGAATCAATGCCACTATTTGATACCATGATAATTTTGTCTCTGTTCTAGTATGGACAGTCCAGTTCATAAAGTCAAGATAGTTAGATGACTCCTTTCATTCTTACTTTGCTCATTTTCTAAGCATTGTGAGACCACCTGATGTACTAGAAGGCTGTGTATGAGCACACAACACTCTGCAGAGACAGCACGCAGAGGAGAGGGGGTCTGGGAGGAGGATTACAAACAGCTAAGTGACTGAGCACTCGCAGCAGGCACATTCAGGAGCCTGCCAAGAAAGCCACAGTGCATCCCAGTGAGGCAAAAGAAAGACTTGCATTGTTGACCTAAGAGAGGGGACTGGATTCTTTCAGCAGAGTTTCTACCACACCAGGTGTGTACATCCAACTACAGCAGGAGTGTTGGCTGTCACCACATTCTGCCCTGTTCATCCAACACAAAGTGCAAAAAAGTCATTTGATCCAAAGCAAATTTAGCAAGAGAATTGGGTTTGATGCACAACTTTAGCCTTTACCAGTAGCAACAGTATCCAATGTTTGAGATAGAACCCTTATCATTTTTATTTACATTTATGCAAACCCAGTGTAAACACATTTTCCAAAAAGATGCTCATTTATGTGGGCTTATGCCTGGTGCCAAATTCTTCTTCATGCTTTAGTTCAAATTAAGGGTTATGGATAAGTAATCAATTTCAAATAACTGTGAGGTAAAAATGGTGGTTTCCAGTTATTGCCCCATAAAATTTCCCATGTGGATGCTGGGTCATCAGATCCTGCACAGATAAAAGGTGTCCTGGGGAGGCACAGAACAGCGCTCCCTGCTGGATCACTTGGGCCTTTGTTTAATCATTAGGGAAGCAAGAGTAACATGCATGTCTCAGACTCTGGCATTAGGGTTTGAAATGCACTTGAAGGCCACTGAAGATTACATGGTCACAGATATGAATTTGTCTCTAAACTGATGCATTATGTTTCAGAAGACCTGAAGTTGAACAAGGTGTCCTTGTTCAATTTCTGGCATAATTTCATTATAAAAATATCAAGGTAGGATTGACTGATGCTAAATTAAAGGTACCAATCTGAATGTCTGTACATGAAAACCTAAGCCTAAAGGATCAAACACTGTACTTTCTATATCAAGGATTCCATTATACTAAAACCTGAAAATCTTTAAAGTAAGAAAATGCTAATGTCTAACATGATGCTGTGCCCCAAAAGCTTTCATGTCACATCCCCAGGTGAAAAGGTAACAAGAGAAGATGGAATCTATGGATATAGGGTCTATAATAGTTTAAAAACATTTTATGGGGTAAAACTCAGAAAAGATCAATAACAAGAATCAATTGTTTACCCTCAGAGAGACATTTTAACCAGACATAGTGGGGTCTCTGCCATCCCTTCCCTTCTCTTTCCCTGCCTCTCTCCCGCCAGCAGCTCAGCAGCCCCAAGGCCCCTGCTATGCTTTTGAACCTCCAGAACTATGTGCTGAACAAGTGCATTTGAAAAGTAAAGTAAATAAAGTCCTCCCCACAGGATCTGTGACGCTGAGCATGAAAGGCACCAGGACACGTAATAGCCATGCTTCCTGAGGAAGCTAAGGATTGAAGCGCTCCACATACAAACACTGATTAAACAGAGAAGGTCCACCAAGGAGGCTTCCATGGTTATGGAGGAGCTGAGTCTCCATTGTGAGCTTGGGACAGCTCTGTACGGTCACCCAGTATTGAGGAATGACCTCCTAGCCAGTGCATGGGTTTAGCTGAACAAGAAAAATATGGCCTTGATGGTCAAAGGATTGGAACAAGAAAGAGATCTGATCATACATTTATATAATTTCTGGTATTCTTTCTTCCATGGTAAGAGAAAACAACTTACAGTTTTTTAAAAGGATAATTGAAGTTTGGGGACTGAACATGTGTGAATTCTTCATGCTCTGATTTAACTGTTGTAACCCCAATCAAGGGTTGTGCATGATTTAGTGACATCTTCCATTCACTTTATGGAAAACATCAGACCTCAGAGCTATGTCACTATCCCAGGCAGAGCACATGGTGCAACACCTGTATTTTACATATTTACTGCAGCACAAATGGTATTAACTTCATACTCAGCTGTGAGCTTGGAAATTCATTGAGTTTCAACTATGATATGAAATAGATTTGAATGCTTCATTTTTATTGTCACTCATATGCTACTTAAAAATCTACTGGAAATTTAATGAGTTTCAGTGGTGTGGCCAAAGAATACTTCCAATTAGAGGTTGAAAGAAACATGGCCTAATTGGAGGCCAGGATCATCAGGTCCCCTGAGCTCATCAGCAGTGTGACCCTGCACAAATCTGGGAAGGCTCGGCAGGCTCACAGATATTTCACAGGTAGGGCAGCAGCCGTGGTGCACTGTGAAGCCTCACTGTGATGGGAGTTTGCATTTTACTTACTGAGGAAAGGAACAGGAGCAAGGATTTCTTCAAGTGTCTTAATATTTTGCAGAAGCACCATTCTTGTCACTGAAGTTAAACTCAAATTTCTCCACTCAGGTAATTTTTGCAAGCTATTTTTATATATTTCCATCCACATTGGTAATGCTTAAGTCACATGCAAATACCTGTGAAGTACTGCAAAACTCTTAAGCAAATATGACTATTTCAGACCCTTTTGGTATGTGTGCTTATAGAATTCATAGATTTTCAGATTGTAGAGCTGTTTTTTTTCTTTCAGGTTATTAGTTCTTTAAATTCTCTCCAAGGATGCATGTTTCATAGTCGGCCCATTTTTCCATTTAACATAATGATGAGAAAAAACCTGGATACTGGGCATCTGGACAAACAATTTGAAAAGGGAGACTAAGCCTATAAGCAGAGGGAATTTACAAGGGCATTTCATTCAAATCAAATGGCGTTAGCAAAAATTGTCCTCACATTAGTAACAAAAGCTGAGATGATTACTAAGGTCATTGAAATAGAGAATTGGGGGTGATAGATAAGTTTCATAAAATTTTAAAATAATAATAGGGATTTTAGTTATAATATTATATTTCTGCACTTTAATAATTCATGAGGAATTAGTAATCACAATTACTCTGCTTTCCATTCTAATGTTTGCAGCAAAGTAACTCAAACTACACTGACAAAAAGAAAAAGGAGTGGGAATCTCTGGATTTCCCTTCCATGCAATATCATGAGGAATGGAAGCCAAAGATAAATTACCACCAGGAAATGAGAGAATTGGTTAGCAGTGAAGTTGAAAAAAATATAATCAGAAGAGACAGAAATGAGAATGAGGTTTCTGATGCCATCTTCCTTTGATTTGGAAAATCAATTTTAAAATAGTCACAAGTCTATAACCTACACCAATGCAGTACTATCAACACTACCAGTTGGTATTGGTTTGGAGAATAATATTCTGTCAAAAAGGATTGTTCTTTATTAGAGAAATAAGACTAAAAATATATACATGATTAAAAAGCTTATAAGACAAAACAATCATGTAAATTATTTCTCCAATATACTGCAAAGCCACATGAATGTGCAACTGTAAACAAATCATTATCTTTATGCAAGGAAAGGCAGAAAAATAGTACATATCATTGTAATGCAAAATAGTTACCAATAAAATATTTGACAAAGTAGGTGGTGACATTTTCAATATTAAATTCATCAGAGCATCATTTTAGTAATGAAAATAACATAATACTGAAATTGTGCCTTCTTATGTAACTAATTTAAGCATTGAACTCATCATCTTTAAACAGATTTTTTACAATTTGAAAGTTTCAAAACGGGCTCTGGAAAATAAATTAAACTTAGAATAATGGTTTTCGAATAATGAGATTTTGCAAAAGCTAGGAAAGCAAGCAAGAACCAGATCTGGAGAGCATGCAGGAACCTCATTAAATATGGGAATACTTGCCTAGGAAAAGATTACATTTTGGAGGAGACCTTTGAGCTGATTTTGTTTGTTTTGTTTTCTGATAAAATGGGCAGACAGGGAAGTACAAGAGGGCAACAGGCTACACCCTGGCATTAGGGTAACAGAGATTCTGCATGCTGAATGAGATTCCATCTTGCATAGATGACAATGAGGATGGGAAAGAAAATACACACACATCCAGGAGAGATGAGAGAATGGTACAGAGCACCAAGCTGTGTGTCACTTAGATCAAAGTCATTGTCAAAGAAGCTCAGGGTCATGCATGAAGACCCTTAGGAAAAAAACTAAAGAGAGCAGTCAGCCACAGAAGGTGATGGATCACAGCCATTCTCCAGCCGATGAGAGGTGCCCAACACCCATGGTTGTCCCAGAATTGCAATAGATTGGGTCAGGGATAGGCTGGCAGAACTCAAGCAAGTGGGGCTGGGATACAGCTCAGCAGCACAGCTCAGAGGTCATGAGTTCCATTCCCAATACAAAAAACAAAAACAAAAACAAAAAAACCTGAAGCAAACAGTGTCCTTGTCCAATCAGAAAAGTCATTGTAAAAGTAAAGAAAAAGAAAGATTACTGGGACTTGACTTCATTTCAACTACCATGTTGATCAAATATATCACTTTATTAAGTATAAATTAACAGTATGTCACTAATTTAGGTAAAGAAAAGTGAAATACAAAAACACATATTGATTGGATTTCAACATAGTTTATTGTTCCTCTTTATCCTATCCTGATACCTATTAGAAACTACAGTGTGAGTCTAATGGCTGCTCTGCACTCTGCTTGTCGAATGACCTTCCCATTGTAACCTCTGACTTTGTGGAGACCACAGCAGGCTGGCAGACATGGACAACCTCACCATCTTCACAGAATTCCTCCTCATGGGTGTTGCAGGATCCTGGGAGCTCCAGCTTCTGCAAGGGGTGCTGTTCTTACTGATTTATGTGGGAGCATTGACAGGGAATTTCATAACTGTCACTCTCATTGTGACAGACACACATCTTCACTCTCCCATGTACTTTTTCATAAGCAACATGGCTCTGCTAGACCTTAGCAGCATCTCAGTTATTGCCCCTAAAGCCATAGTGAATTCTATGAAGGGCAGTAACAGGATCTCCCTGACAGAGTGCGCCGCACAGATTTTCCTGTTTACACTGTTCACAGCTGCAGAGATCGCTCTCCTGGTGGTCATGTCCTATGACCGCTATGTGGCCATTTGCCATCCTCTGCACTACGGGATCATCATCACCCCGAGTCTGTGCTCCCAGGCTGCAGCTGGCGCCTGGGCTTCTGGTCTGATCTACTCTGGGATCCACACAGGCTCTCTCTTCAGGCTTCCCTTCACCAAGACCAATGTGATCCAGCAGTATTTCTGTGATGTACCTCAAATTCTGAGGATCTCATCCTCAGATGTCCAGTTTTCTGAATTTGTGCTCATTGCTGAAAGTATTTGCCTGGTCTTAGCATGCTTTGCCTTTATGCTTGTGTCATATATTAATATAATTTCGACTGTGATTCAAATCCATTCAGTGGAAGCCCATAGCAAAGCCATATCCACTTGTACCCCGCAGCTAGCCATTCTCCTTTTGTTTTTCATTTCTGTTACAGTGGCTGTCTTAGGTCCTACTGCAAACAAACCATCTCTGAAGAATCTGCTGACTGCTGTGTTCTACACCATGGTGCCCCCATTCCTAAACCCCATCATCTACTGTCTGCGAAACAGGGAGATTAACGCTGCTCTGGGCAGAATGTTCAGCAGATGTTCTCAGTCCCAATAAAGGTTTTCTAGAATAAAACAGAAATATCAGTCTATCAGTTAAAAGTACTTAATTGATGTTCGATGTATGTTCTAAAATTGGGATCAACACAGGTGGATTACCTCGTTCTAGTTTTCCTTGTGTATTTTTGTTCTCCGTATCTGTTATGGTCAAATACAAGTCCATGACTTAGTTTTACTGTTACACATGTAACTTGAAATACTACACATCTGGTTTACCTTGGCAAAATGTTTTGAAAATATTTGAGATCACTCTGAGCTGTCAACATTCAGGCATGATGAAGAGCAAGGCATGCTTCATGTGTCCCCCCTTCAGGGACACCTTTGCTCTGGAGAGAACCTCAGGTGCTGTATCTGACCCACCTGGCAGTGTTCTGTGCATCCCGTGAGAAGACCCTGCTGTCTGCACTGTGCTCTTTGATGAAGGAAGGAGGGCACACAGGGGTGATTGACACTGAGACCTTTGCCAAATTCTTTAAAATCATTTCCATATTTGCTGAAATTCAAGACACAGAAAACTGACTTTTCAAACACCAGTACCTCAGAGGTGCTTGGTTTCTCTGTAACCCAGAGGAAAACATGCAGGCCACACTTGATCCACACAAACTGTGTGTGCATGAAGAACAGGAGCCACAGTGTAGCACAGATAGAGGGAGAATGACTGCTCCTGGGATTTTCCTGGAGAGCCCCAGGTGATACTCTTACTCTGGGGTGTGTTTCTCTCCTCAAATACACACACACACACACACACACACACACGCAGATTCACTCACAGTGTGTGTGTGTGTGTTCATTTCTCTGACTCTCAAGACCTAAACCTGCATTCTGGTGGATAAAAACACATTAACAACTATGCACCTCAGAGCTGAACCCCAAATTCTCACCTGTTTCATCGAGCCACCATGTTTAGTGCTGGTGCCCATTTCACCAGCCTGGCCCTCGAGTGACAGGAGCACCAGGTTCCCTGCATCTCCATATTTCTCACTCTTCACAGAAGCAAGCATGGGTCTCCTGCCATCCGGAGCGCACAGCCTGGGGAAGGTGTGCCTGAGGCCCTCCATCGTCTGGTGCCTGAAATGCATCCACTTTCCAAGTTTTACCTCTGAGGAGCTTAAGTTTGTTTTTGTCTAGCTTTACATAGGTATAGTTAATGTGTGTGTGTGAGGAGCAAAACTTGATTTGATTTCATAAGTTGTAGAAATATTTTCCCCAACCAAGGCAACATGTCCGCATGTCTTTGAAAATATATCTCTGCTGAGTGGTCTGCATAACTGTCTTCAAAGAGAAAACTCACTCTCTAGATAATATATAAATAAATCTCACAAACATAGAGTTTTGGGCTCAGGGTGTAGTTCAGGGGCATAAGCAGCTGCCTGGCAAGCATGAGGTCGTGAGTTCAATCCCCAGTAACAACAAAAACAAAGGTAGAGGTCTAACTTTTCAGGACCTTTGAATGTTTTCATATGAATTTATCTTTACATACTGTCCATTTCTGTCTATATTTATATGTAACCAGTGATATAGCTCAACCTGCCTGGCAAGTGCGAGATTGCAAGTTCAATTCCCGGTATCAAAAAAGATAAATAAATTTATATGTAAAATTCCTTTCCAAATTCACTTTCCTTCAGATAATTCAATGAACAAATGCACTGATTTCTAATTTCCACTGTTAATTTATAAAATTATGTCACTATGCTTCTTATTTGACTCTACCTAGTACACATTATTTTATTAGAGAATTCATAAAATTCAACATAGTATTGTTTGCATATTTTTAGATGATGAACTCTTAGCAGTAAGAGCTTTTCAATTTCAAAACTCAAGCTTTTTCCTGAGTGGGTTTGATTTCTAGAATATTTTATTTTTTTGTAATTTTGTTGTTTGCTTAGTCATTGACAAGTAACCATTGTTTGTGTTTATAGGATGTGGTGAGTGAGATTCTGTGATATAATTCATACAAAGTAGATTGTTTAAATGTGATGACTTAACTCTATTCCTCATTATAGTCTTCATTTCAGGCATAAAACATTGAAAGTCTACTATTTCAGCAGTTGAAAAACCTATACCTCTTTACTATTATAGTAGTATGTAAATAGGTTCCTAAATCTTATTCATTCTGAGGTTTTGTGTATGTTGCTCAATATTTACCTATTATACCTCATCCCCATCTGCCAGGACCTGGTAACATTAATTTTACCCTACACATCTATAAATTCAAACAATGGTTACTTGTCACATAAGGGAGTCAAGCCGTGTTGGTTTCTCTGAGCCTGGATTAGTTCACAGGACAGAACAGCCTCAGCTGTAGCCATCTTGGCACCAAAGGAAGAACCTCCGCCACTTTCAGGAGTGCAGAGCATCCCACCTAGGGCATGAGACACACTTTCTTCACCCCGTTCTGGGGCAGAAACCTAGGTTCCTCCGCATGTCAGCTGTGTGAACAGTGCTGAAATGAGGAAGGCAGTGTAGATGTTCCCTCAGTAGGGTGATTTCGGGGCTTCCAGAGGCACAGCCAGGGATAGGTTCCTCTATCATGCAGTAAATGTTTTCATACCTTTAGTGATCTCCATGCTGTTTTCCACACTGGCTGTGCTAATTCACAAGCTCACCCATGAGGCCTGGCATGGTTTCACTGTGCATGTCTTCCACATGTCACCTTTCATCTTGGTGATATTAGCCATCTTCAGTAATGGGAGGCAAGGACTCTTTCTAGCTTTAGTTGCATTTCTTGATGACTGATGATGACGAGATTTTTTTCATGAATTTATTGACTATCTTTTGTCTTCTTTTTGGAGAAGCGTCTATGTAGCTCTCTGCCCTTTCTAGGACTGGACTATTTGTTTTCTTCATATTGACCTGTATTAGTCACTTATGTATTTACATATTATTCACTGTAGTGGACTGGTAACTGGTGATCAACTTAAACACCAGCTGAACTGAATCAGCTGGTGCTGAGCATGGATGGCCCCCCTGAGGACTGTTGTCAGCATAAAGAAGACCTGGAGAGGAGGAGCAGCACTGTGGGTTTGCCTAAGTGTTGTTCTTTGGAGCTGTTGGTTCTCCTGGAGGAGTTGGTGGAGCTTCTCCTCTGATATGAACTCAGCTGCTATCATCAGAGGAGCTCAGGACATTGTCACTGAGAATGGTTGTGGCTCACATTGGGGGAGCTCTGGTCCTTACTTTGAGCATAAGTTCCTGGTTCCAAGGGGAAAGATGATGTGCTACATAATCTCCAGGGGAATTTGTCACACTGGCTTCCTGATATGCACTTGGCTGTTATCACTGCAGGAGCTCAGGCCCTCATTGTCAGTGAGGACAGCTGTGGTAATTTTCAGGGGAGCCATGGTCTTTATTTTGAGCACAACTTCTTGGCTGCAGTGCAGAACTCTCAGCCTACTGGCACAGATCCTTCACCCCACTAGCGCAGACTTTCTAGCTTCCACTACTGACCTTTGGGTCTTCCCAGTGCGGATCTGTAAAACAGACTTGCATGAGTCATTGTTGTGGGCTCTAGGACTCCTGCTGGACTCATACAGGACATTTCTGTGAGATTCAGACCCTCAACTGGATTCCTTGGGTCTCAGAGTGTGGACAGATTTTCTGCACTTCTTGTATTTGACTCCTTGTGTGACTATTATAATAATTCTGTAAATTATGTTTCCTACACATAATTGTTTTCCTTGCACTCCCTGATTACAACAAAATTTGGCACTGGAGAAGTAGTGTCTTTACTGTGACTATAACTAACCATGTGATTCAAGAGCCTTTACAAATGGCTTGGAGGAAGAGTTTGGAAAGGTTCAGAGATGTTCCCTGAAAACATAGACATGAAATGGCTTAGGTTGTTCTGTGTGGGAGATTCTGGTCAGAGCTCAGAAGGCCAGAAAACCGGTAGAGGCAGGCTTGGGAGGTTTCTGCTGGGAAGTAGGATGGCTAGGCTGTCAGACTCCAGATGATGTGTGTTATGGCTTGGCAGAAAGTTTGTCTGCATTTTGCTCATGTCCAGAGACTTTGCCTGAGATTGAGATTAAGGGAAGAAGACTGATTAATCTGGTCAAAGAGATTTCAAGGCAGCTGAATGTTGAGGCGGTAGGATGGCATAGCCAGATTTATGTTGCAATTTAAGAGCAAATAACCCTGCAGGATAATTTAAAATGATGTGAGTATAGCCAGAAAGGAAGCTCCAGTAAAGCTATGGACTACAATGATAGATCTGAGGAGCTCACCATTGCTGAGAAGGAACAGAATATAAAATATAACCTGGGGGGCATCACAAGCAACAGTGGGTCTCCCAGTCTGCAGCCTCAAAAACTGCAAATGTGAAAGACTTTGCTTTGAGGAGAAAGCCACAGAGTGTCATGTTCCAGAATGACAGTGGCATACAATTTTTTCCTCAGAATTGGATTCCCAATGCTCAGACATCCAGGCACTCTAGCCCAATAGCCAAGAGAGGAAAGCCTACCTACTTCTCTAGCTGGCTGCCAACCTTGGCATCATCCATGTGGCACTGGATTTAGGTGCATACACAATGCAACAGTTATGGAGTTAAAAAGGCTTCCATTTCAATTTCAGATTTTCCTCTTCAATGTGCCCGGAGGGGCCAGTATGTGAATTTGTAAGGGTGAAGCCAAACACCCCAGAAGTCTGGAAAAGCCAGGCCAGCATTGTGGATTGTCTAAGGAAAGCTGCTAGGAGAAGGCAAAGCAAGCCTAAGAGAGAAGCTGTGGGAGCTACAACCAGCAAAAGTGCCATAGAGGTGGCATCACTCCAGCCCTTTGGAGAACACTTTAGATGATGGAAATGGAACTGTAAGACTTTATGTTTGCCCTGCTGGACTTGCATTGGTCCCAATCCTTTGTAAGCTCCTGTTTGTAACTTTTGGCATGAAAATGTTTATCTTGTGCCATTAAATGTTGTAAGTGTTAAACTTTGTTTCAATTTGTACAGGGGCTTGCAGCTAAGTTTGTCTTAACATCTGGGAGGAGACTTGGGACTTGGACTTTTCAGCAATACTGAAACTGTTAAGTCTTTGGCAACCCTTCCAGAGGGACTAAATGCCTTTTGCATAAAGAGGTGTGCATGAGTCTTTGGGGGCCAGGGTGATAATGTTGTAGTTCTAGTGTAACATAAAGCTGATACTGGTTCTTAAAGACTGTTAAACCTGTGTTATGACGTTCAAGTTGTGAAATGGCAAAAAATAAGCATGTCTTTGTATCTGGAAGCTGGTTTAAAGAAATATGCCTGGTTGCCAATTCGACAAGTAGAGGATTTTTATGACTGCTATGTGTCAACTCAAGAAGTTTAGAACTTTTAGTAAGAGACTCAGAAGGGAATGAAGGTCTTCACTTTGTAAACAATCTGAGCCTGTGCAAGATGAGGGCAGGAGATGTTGTGATTGCTACACCCGCCCTGAGGGCCAGTAGCCTGCTTACAATATAAAGGAAGAACCGAGGCTTGCTCTCTACCCTCCTTTGCTCTTGTTGCTTAGCAGTCTTCTGCGGCCTTGAACTATTACCTCTCACTATGGAACCCTGCCTTGGAGCCAGTTGACTATGGACTGAAAACTCCACAAACTATGAGCTAAATAAATCTTTCCTTTCTTAATTTTGGGTGTTGGGTATTTTGTTCCAGCAGTTGGAGAAAAGTAACCAAGACACTGATCCTCCAGGTGGCTCTCAACACAGTCAGTATCACAATTTTGAAAGAATGGCAAAATCCTTGGACATGGATGCCGTTATTTGATACCATGATAATTACTTATTTGTTCCTAGTATAAGAGTTATAATTCATAAAGTCAGGTTAGTTGGATGAATCTTTGCATTCTTATTTTGTTCATTTTTCTAAGCATGGTGAGACCACCTGACTTGTAACACATGGCTGCATATGAGCATGCAATATGCTGGAGAGACACAGCACAGAGTAGACAGGAAGACTGAGGGAAAGGTAATAGATAATTAAGGGATTGAGTACACTCAGCAAGAGCATTCATGTATCCACCAAGCAAATCACAATGAATCCCCAATGAAGCAGAAGGACTTGCAGTGTTGATCTAAGTGGAAGGGGTTTTGGTTTCTTTTAGCAGAGTTTATATGACAACGGACATATTAATACAACTATCACAAAAGATGTGAGCTGTCACTGCATTCTGCCCTGTTCACTCAACAGAGACTGCAAAAACATTATGTGGTCCAAAGCAAATTTAGCAAGAGAATTAGGTTTTTATGGGCAACTGTATTTTTTTTCCAGTGTTTGAGCTTGATTTTGATTGTAATTTTATTTATGTTTATGCAACACCAGTGTAAATGCATGTTGTACTTTGTGTCTGGATGTCCCCCCAAAGCCTCATGCAGTCATGGAGGATGGCTTTAAGAATTTGTGATTCATTCATTTTCCAATGCTGGGATAATGTATCACTTACACCCACCAGAGTGGGTAGTTTTTGTACAATGATAGGAACAAAAGGAATCCTCTCTCCATTTCCTACCGATTTGCACTTGTTTCTTTTGTTGTCTTCCACTGCCATGAATTGTTGCCTGCTGCCATGTGCCACTCTGCCTAGGAACCAACTGGTTATAGACTGAAACCTCCACAAACTGTAAGATAAATAAACCTTTCCTCCCTTAATTTTGCTCTTCAGGCATTTCACCTCAGTAATAAGAGAAAAGTAACTAAGATGTGGACTTAGATGTGTTTATGGCTGATGCCAAGTTCTTCTTCGTGCTGTAGCAGAAATTAAGAGTTATGGATAAATAATCGATTTCAATTAATTATGAAATGAAACTGATACTAATGGAGTCTCTTTCCAGTAATTTTCCTATGAACTTTCCCATATGGATGATGAGTCAGCTGATCCTTCACAGATAAGATGTATCCTGGGGAGGCACAGAACAGTGCTCCCTGCTGGATGCTTTGGGCCTTTGTTTTCACCACTAGGGAAGCATGAGTAACATGCATGTCCCAGGCTCTAGTAGTAAAACCTAAGAAAAACTTGTGTTATGGTTGATACATTGTGTATTGTTGATACTTGAGAAGTTTAGAAGTTTAACTGAGAGATTCAGCAGAGAGCCAAGACCTTTATTCTGCAAAGATCCTCATCCTGTGCAAAAGGAGGGCAAGGAGATTTTGTGAGCGCTACATCTGCTCTGGGGGCTGGGGTGTGACACAAGGGAGGGAAAGAGGCTTCTCTCCCACCTTTTTCTCCTGCCACTTTTGCTGGTAGCCGCCCTCTAGTGTTGTGTCTAGGCCATGCCGCCTTACCTTGAAACCAGCTGATTATGGACTGAAACATCTACCAACAGTGAGCAAAATAAACCTTTCCTTCCTTCATTTTGAGTGTCAGGTGTTTTGTCTCAGCAATGAGAGAAAAGTAAGCAAGACAACTTGAATGCTACTGAGGTCAGGAATATGAATTTGTCTCCAAACTTCTGTATTATCTTTCATTTACTTTTCTTGTTAAGTTTCTGGTATTTTTACAGATAAACCAGTATCAAATGGAAGACTATCTGCACCATGTAGTTAGAAGGGAACTTTTATTATGGTAGGGGACTGGTAGAAATCAGTTCTACTATCACCATCCATGAGTCAGCTTTGTGTGGAATTTGAAGACAGCTTTCAAGCAGGAAGTGTAAGGCTGATGGCAGGTTATTACATGATTATTTACATAATTAAATTATATGTTGTCAAGCCAGCTAGTTCCAAGTATATTCCTGGGAAGAAGGGAGGGGATTTGAGTGGAACAAGCAGAGTTAAATGTATTCTTGACTGGGCCAGTCTGCTCCAAACATGAAGTCCTCGGAGAAAGCTGAAAACAATACACATTCTTTCAACTAAGGGAAAACACAAGCTGTACAGTCAAATTGGCGCAGTGCATTATCAAAGAAGGCCAGCTTGGTGCACACAGTCAAGGCTAACTGACTTCAGCAGGCGACCTACATGACAAGCAGCAGCAGCCTGGCCACAGGCCTCTAACTGATTTATAACTTTTACTATAAAATGTCCATAAGTTTGCTATTCTACAATTTTGCCCTTATAGCATAATTTAATTATAAAACCATCATTGTAGGATTTGCCTAGTGTTAAATTAAAGTAGACACTCTGAATATGTGAACATAAAAATCTAAGCCTAAAGGACCAAATAGTGAAATTAATATAACAATGAAATTCATTAGACTAGAATCAGAGACTCCGTAAATTCTCTAAAATGCTATGATGCTGTTTGCACAGTCAGTGCCTTAAAAGCTTGTGTGTCAGGTTTCCAAATATAAAGGTAACAAGAGATGACAGAACCTGTGAATATGGGGCCCATAAGAGTTAAAAAAAATTATGAGGTAAAATCCTCAGAAACATCTACAATAAGAATTAATTATTTACCTACGGAGAAGACTTTTAAGTAGAGCAAGCAGTCTTTTTTGCTGCTCTCTTCTTTTCTTTTGCCCTGGTCTCTCTCCCATTAGCAGCTCAGCAGAACTATTACCCCTGCAGCACCCTTGGCCCCCCAGAGCTGTTTGTTAAACACGTGCATTTGAAAAGTAAAGTAAATAAAGTCCTCCCCACAGGAACTGTGATGCTGAGCACAAAAGAGACCAGGGCACAAAACAACTGAGCTTCCAGAAGGAGCTACAGATTAAAGCTTCCTACCTCCACCCCATGGATCAACAGACAAGACACAGCTTGGAGAAGGAAGCTGCCAGGCTTACAAAGGATCTTACAGGGAGCTGTGGGCTTGGCCGAGCTGTGTGGCATCACCAGCTTCCAAGGAGAGACCTCATGGCCGGTGCAGTTCATCGGTTTAGTTGAACAAAAAATAAAACAAACAGATTAAAAAAACTGTCTCGATTGACATAGGATTAGAATAGGATGGAATTTTAATCATACAGTTATAGAATTTCTGGTTGCTTTATTTATTCCACGTAACAGAAAATGATATAGTTTTTTAGAAGAGTAATTGAAGTTTGAGAACTCCATGCCTGTGAATTCATCGTGCTCTGACTTTAATTGTTCTGTCCCTTCTGTGGGTTATGCATGATTCCCTAACATCTTGCATTCGTTCTCTGGAAAACACCAACCCTCACAGTGACATTGCTGTCCCAGCCACAGCACCGTGCAAGGCCAACATTTTAGGTGTTTGCTACAGTGCCAGTGTTATTAGTTTCATAAGCAGTATGAGCCTGGAAATTTATTGAATTTCAACAGCTGCATGAAATACATTTGGATGCTTTATTTTTATTGTCACATACACAAGCTACTTAAAACTCTATTGGATATTTAATTAGCCTCTGTGATGCGGACAAAGACCCTGGCCAATTAGAGGTAGGAGGAAACATGGGCTCTTTGGAGGCTGGGATCACCAGGTCCCCAGAGCCCATCAGCAGTGTGGCCCCTGTGTACTTGGTGAAGACTCAGCAGGCTCACAGCTATTTCAGAAGCAGAGCTGTGGTCGTGGTCCACACTGTAGTCTCAGTAAATAGTGAGTTTGCATTTTACTCACTGAAGAGAGGAGCAGATACAAGGGTTTTGTCAAGTCTATTAACTGTGCAAAAGCCATACTGATTTAGTGAAGTTAGATTCATTCCTTTGGGGCTCAGGTAAGATTTTAATTTATGTGTTTCTATTAATAATGTTAATTTATGTGTTTCTATTAACATTAGTAATGCATAAGTCACATAAAAGAACCTGTGAAACACCACAGTATCTTAAGCTAACGTATCTATTTCAGCCCCACATGACATATGTGTGCTTATGAAGTAGACAGATTATTTTGGATTTGACTAATTTTTTAGACAATTAGCTCTTGAAATGCTCTCTGAAGATCTGTTTCACATATATAACCCAGGTCAAAAAAGAAATCATACTGAGGGAAAATTTCCTTGTAATTGAGCACTAAGCCATGTGAATTTAAGCTGGACTTAAAAGGACAACTAAGAAATTTTTAAGCAAATGAAATTTATGAAGACATTTCACTCAAATCAAAGAAATAAAGCAAAAACCATCTTAAAATTAGCAAAAAAAAAAAAAACTCATTGAGATGTCTACTATGGCCATGACTGTGGGCAACGTTGGCAAAAGGCTAAATTTTATAAGGTACTAAAATGATAATGCTGATCCTTTAGATATGTTACCATATTCCAGCCATTTAATAAGGTATGGGGCACTAGCAAACACGTTCATGCTGTTGCCCATTGTAATGATGGGAGCCCAGTCATTTCAAAGGACCCATGATGGAAAGGAGGAGCAGGAATCTCTGATTCCCCTTCCCAGCACGATCCTGGTGCCCGTGAGAGTGGAAGCTAGAGATGAGTGAGCACTGGGAAATGGCAGAGCTGGTTTGCACTGAGGAGGAAGGACATTAATCAGGGCAGATGGAGAGGAACCAGGCTTGTAATGACCCCAACCTATGATTTTGGTAAAGGAAATTGAAAATAGCCATGAATGTCTGGATCAGTAACCCACACCACTTCAATGCTGTCTGCTCAGTCAGGTGGCATTAGTCATGAGGGCAAAATCCTGGGTTCAAAGAATTTTCTCTTTATAGGGAAATAAGACTAGAAAAAGAAATGTAATGCAAAGCATTGCCAGACAAAACATCTCCCAGGCCACGCTTTCCAAAGCACTGAAAAGCTGTATGATTTTACAACTGTAAGCAAATCATGATCCTTACATGTGGAAAGACAGAAATGTCATAAATGTTTTTGTGTAATGGAGAAATATCTACAAAGTGTTACAAATGCAGATGATAACATTTTCAACATTATAATCCATCTAATTTTTCTCCAGTGAAAATAAAATAGTACTGAACTTAGATCTCTTTATATAACAAATTTTAGTACTGAAAATAAAAGCACAGGTAAAGAAACTATATTTAAAATGATGATATTTGCATAACATGATTTTAGCAAAAACTGAAAGCAAGTAATTGAAAGGTCTGGAGGGAAAGTTGGCACCTCATCAAATACTACAATCTGTCCCTAGCAGAAGGCTGCCTCTAGGAGGAGTACTTCAAGCAGGCTTTCATTTTTCTTTTCTTTGGTTGTGTTCTGTGTTTTATTTTGTTTTGTTTTAAGATAAAATGGGCAGAGAACACACAAGGTGAGAATGGAGAATGGGTACACTACCAATAGGAAAATAAAATTTTTCTGTCCCAATGAAATCCCATGTTTCCTAGCTGACAGTGCCAAGGGGAAAGGAAGGGCTCGCATGTCCAGGTCTGAAGGAGCTCCTGAACTGAGGATGGTGCAGAGGGCCTGGCCAGTGTCATTTAGATCCAAGTCATTGTCAAAGGGAGCTCAAGGTCATATATGAGATCTCTCAGGAAAAGTGCTTAGATGTCCAGACATAAAGAGAAAACACATTGTAAGTGTACTGAATAAATGAAAATGGCTGGTATTTATTTTAACATTAAGTATTTTACTGCTTAAAGCTCTCATACTATGAAGGTAGACACTAAAAGGATATTTATTGGGAGTTTGAAGAAGGAAATAAATACAGAAACATTCACACTCTTTGGATTTCCGGGCACTTCATTGTATCTCTTTACTCAATCCTGGCATCAGATTAGAAGCCACGCAGCGGTGCCAATGGCTGCTCTGCGTTCTGCTTGTAGCATCCTCTGCTCATTGTAACCTCTGACTCTGTGGAGGCCACGGCAGGTTGGCAGACATGGACAACCTCACCATCTTCACAGAATTCCTCCTCATGGGGGTCGCAGGCCCCCAGGAGCTCCAGCTTCTGCAAGGGGTGCTGTTCTTACTGATTTATCTGGGAGCATTGACAGGGAATCTCCTAACTGTCACTCTCATCCTGACAGACACACATCTGTACTCTCCCATGTACTTTTTCATAAGTAATTTATCCCTCCTGGACCTCGGCAGCATCTCAGTTATTGCCCCTAAAGCCATAGTGAATTCCATGACGGGCAGTAACAGGATCTCCCTGACAGAGTGCGCCGCACAGATTTTCCTGTTTACACTGTTCACAGCTGCAGAGATCGCTCTCCTGGTGGTCATGTCCTATGACCGCTATGTGGCCATTTGCCATCCTCTGCACTATGGGCTCATCATCACCCCGAGTCTGTGCTCCCAGGCTGCAGCTGGCACCTGGGCTTCTGGTCTGGTCTCCTCTGCTGTCCACACAGGC
>PVLA01015428.1:5452-25493 GCA_004027455.1 Hydrochoerus hydrochaeris
ACTCCAGGGGGGTTGCTGGAGGCCCTCTAGATAACCCCTTTGTGAGGACTGGTTGTGGGGTTTTGCCTTCTGTGAGTAGTGTGAGAGAGTTTATGCGGGAGCTTTGGGTGGGAGAGCTCATGGAGGAGGATTTGCGGGGTTCCTGTGAGACAACTGCCCTGAGACACTGGACAGGCAGCCAAAGACGGGCAACTAGGACGCATATGTTACACCACCGGCCGCCTAAGACAGGCACAGGACCTATTGCTGTCCTGCAGGCCCATGACAGGTAAGGCCTGGTTGGGTTCATATGAAGAGTCCTTGACCCAAGACAGGCGCTGTCCTACAGGCAGCCAAAGACGGGCAACTAGGACACATATGTTACGCCACCAGCCTCCTAAGACAGGCACAGGACCTATTGCTGTCCTGCAGGCCCATGACAGGTAAGGCCTGGTTGGGTTCATATGAAGAGTCCTTGACCTAAGACAGGCGCTGTCCTCACAGGGACTGCCACACTCCCATAAGTGATAAGGGAAACAATGTAGGGAGCGGCATAATAGCCTCACACATCTCTTCCTCCTGCAGGCATCCAGGTGCATAGGCTTACATTTCCCAAGCTAACTAAGTAACAAGATTGAGATGTTACAAAGGTGAAAAGAGTTAATTAACACCTACTGAGCCTGGGGTGCTTCCTGCTTGGGGCTGGGGGTTGCTGCCAAGGTTAGCAAATATATATTCCAGCTTCTAAAAAATAAAGGGGATTCAGATTCACTCACAGACTGGTGTGCAGTGTCTTCTGTCTTTCACTCGCCGACTCCCTGTTCACCTTTGGGAAACCCTAGCCCTGCCGCAGCTGGACTCCGGCAGTGGCACAGCCTGTGATCTCAGCACTCAGGAGGCTGAGGCAGGAGGTCGGCTGTGAGTTCAGGGCCAGCCTAAACCATATAGCAAGACCCTGTCTGAAACAAACAAATACAGCCTTTCTTGGGAACTGCAGTCAGGCAATGTGGTACAGATCTGTGTTAGTGTTCAATTACATTGTATTTCATTTTATTGTCGACAACCACATTTTAGAACAGTCTTGGGAGTTACTGAATTGTTGTGCATCTAGACCTACACATTTCTTTGAAAAAGACAGCTGTTTTCAGGGAGTTTTGCATAAGCGTGTTTATGTAGACTGGCAGGCAATCCATTTCTGCGTGCTGGGCTCTCAGACTTACTTGCTGCACTTGAGGGAGGGTCATTCACTGGGCTGCAGATCTCCATTGCTGACTCTTTTGCTGGGGAGACAGGGTCTCATTTGAATTTACTCATTGGGCAAAAATACCCTCATTTCCATGCCAATTCAAATTGGAGATGAGGGAAAAACTGTCTTCTAATCAATCAAGATGCGTATATCTGCGCTTCATTCTTTACTCCTAAAGTGACACTGGGCCCCACACACTGACATTTGGGCTGCAACTGAGAATATCTCTTAATATCAAGGAAAAAATAGTGAAGTAAACTAGGCATGGTATTGCACTCCTGTAATCCCAGTACTTGGGAGGCTGAGGCAGGAGGATCATTGCAAGTTCTGGACCAGCTTGGGCTATATGGTGAGCTCAAGGCCACCCTGAACTGTATAGAGACACTGTCTCAAAAGACTGAACTGAACTGTATAGAGAGCCTATCTCAAAAGATAAAAAAAAAGGAAAGGAAAAGGAAATATAAAAACATTTGGGCTCTTAATTACTATTCTCTACCCTAAATGTGCTCCAGTGGATTAAATACGACACTGATTCATACAAGTCTTTCTTGTCAAGGAATTTCCTCAAATATAAAGCAAAATTTTCAAAATTATTATTACCTTGATGAAGATCATTTTCCCCCTTATTTCTGTTTGTTTGCTTAATTCTGTTTTTCTGAGAAAGGTAGTCTACCTTAATGCCAGGAAGATGTCAAGAGCCAGTGCCACTTTTGGATCTGCACCACACAGGATTCACACCCAGCATAAGCGGCTCAAAGGGGCGTGCACAGTGAACTTTTTATTCGGGTTGACAGGGGGTGGAGTTTAAAGGGGCAGGAAGAATGACGTATTGACAGCTGATTGGAGGAACGGTGGCTTGCATGTACATGGGAAAAGCAGGACGTTTGATTTGGAGTTTGGAAAAACGTGGAAGTCAGTACTGAGCGACACACTGTTGCTCCAGGGCCCGTTGCTATGTTGGGTTGGCACCGGGCTGTCGTGCAAGCCTTCACACAGGTGGAACCCATCATGTGCCTCCTGGGCTGTGGAAAGTTCTGATCAGGTCTGTGGGAACCAAAGCAGCTGCCCTTGATTGGACAGTGTATCAGACAGTGCTCACTAGAGAAACAGAGTTCACGCAAGACAGATTTACAGTGGCTGCCCACGGAGTCCAATGTGGAAGAGCACAGAGGATCTGCCTGCGCGCTAGGCCCCTGAAGGACCCACAGCTCACTGCAGTGTCCTGTGAGAGTCCACATCAGGGGCCAAAGCGTCTGCCATGCAAGGCTGGAAGGGCTGTGCTAAAAGCCGGGCGGCGACAGCCAAGGTGGAGGTGAAGGCTGGAGCTCCTCCGAAGAAGACAGAAGTGATCCTTCCTTCATTTCCTTTTCACCCCATTCTGGTGAGGATCCTGTCTAGGGTGGATCCCACACCCCGAACTACACTGAGCCAATTTTGTTGGGCATTTGTAATTCAAACTGACACAATTATCACAGAAGGCTAAGAGTTTCTGATTCAAATAGTGTAGGGGGGTAGTGTTTCAAATAGCTGACTGTGGATGTCCATTGTAGATTTGGAGGTACGGAGGTGTTTCTACTCCTAAAATTCCCTTCTCTGGTCCTGTGCTCAGGTTCACTGAGCAATGAAACAGTCTGATTTGAGGAGTCCAAGGAAACCTTATGTTTGTTTCATGGCTTCAGGTGGAAGCAGGCCAAAATTCCGAATTCAGGAAATATATTTGAAGCCAGGTATGGTGGTGCAACATGTAATCCCAGCACTCAAGAAGCTGAGGCAGGAAGATGACTTTGAATTCAAGGTCAGTCTGAATTACAGAGCGAGACCATATCTCAAAAAAACAATAATGAAGAAGAAATAAAAAAAGAAATGCATTTGATGAAGCATTATATACATATATAGTTTGGATCCCTAACTGCATTTTCAGATACATTCTTGGTTCATCTTCCTGTCAGTGTGAAAAGCTGTAAAAACATCAAAAGAGATAGAAAGGGCCAACCTGTTACATGACTTTCCCCCAGCGGAAAGATGTTTGTGCTTGTTGATATTGTCTAGTACTTTTAATTCTTGGGGTTCTTAGCTTCACAATTTCACTACAGGAATGCTGTCAAGCCCAGTTTGGAACCCAGTATCCCTACCACCTTGGCGTCAGGGCCATGGCTTGGGTCCACACATGTGTCTCCTAGTTTCAGCCTCAGTATATTAGAACCTAACCATAATTATATACTTGGGCCACAGCAAGTAGGAAAATATGAAAACAACAATTCCAAGACAAAATCAAATAGACATCAGCAACACTGATACTCCAGACGCCGTAGTTGTCTTCTCAACACCCTTGACATTTTTCTTGGTACTACCCCAATTTAATACCCCCACCCAAATGTAAAGATACGTGCTTTAGATAATGGGCTGTGACATAATCTCAGCCTCTGGACACCACTGTTCTTCAGGGACTGTTACATGACACTATTTGGGGTATTAGAAGCGGAAAAAGGTTTGCTGGGGTCTTTATCGAGTACTTCTGGGCGAATTGGCTTGTATCAACAAAAGACAGAAAGAAGAAAATGGACCTTTATGAGAAATAGTAATGTTACATATGATGATTTTTATTTTTTCAGTCAACAGCTGTTGAATGCCCGTGGCATGCTAGTTACCATGATTCTGCCCTTGGGACACACAGGACAATGGGGGGACTGGCATATAAACAGGTACTGGCAGTACAGTGACAAGGGAAATTTCTTGTGGTGTGCTCAGTGCTTTGTGAGAATACCCATTGTGAAAGAGGTCAGTTGCTCATCAGTCGCCTGCTGGGATAAACTTGAAAGCAGGGTTGGTGGGAAGAGCAGAATGGATACTGCAGGTGAAACTACATATGCTGATGCAGGATGCAGGAGGAACGCACCAAGCCAAATAAGGCCTTGAGATGTTTAGGAGCGGCTCTTACCTGAGCCTTCCTCTATGGCAGGAAGTAGTGTGGAGTGGGCGGGTGGACATCCTGGGTTACACGACTGTGTGTCAGGACTAATCATTCAGGCCTTCCAACTCACAGGTGTTTCCTCTCAGACAGAGAGACGTAGAGGAAGGATAGGTAACGCTCGTAGCATTCCTACTGTGTTCCAAGAGCTGCGTTAGATGTTGCCTATGCTTTATCTCTTTTACCCACCATAGCAATTCCACCATAAAGAAGATACATTTGAAATGAGATAATGTTCCCAAGGTCACACAGCTGGCAAGAAGTAGGGCCAGAATCAACCTAGATTATTCTGATTCCAAAGCTTAACCCTATACTTAATTCTGCTTGCGTAGAATCAGCTTGAAACTTTAGTTTGAATGAGACCCAGTTGACATTAATTAAAAGGAGAAATTGGCAAATGCTATTTTAACTGCTTTGAACTATTCTCTGGAGAGCACATTAAACCCCAAAGCAAAGCAAAAATGTATATTAATAAGATCACAGCCATTCGAAAGGCAATTGTTTGCCGTCAGTTCCAGAGAGAAGAAAAGGCGGGGAGCTCAGTTTTCCCCAGTGTTTTATGCCAAGTGCTCAGGGTCCAAGTTTCCCTCACCACTTTCTTCACCTCCTCCTCTTACACATTGTGACCCGTTCCGGCTGCATTTCATAAGATGGAAGTGGTATTTATAGGAAACACCAATCACTGCCAGCAAGTGAATACTCACATTAAACACAGTTTAAAACAACCTTCTCTCCAGTTGTTTATAATAACCTCTTGGAAGTTTGAAATTAAAATCTGTATTCCATCCAGCCTTTTTTTCCCCGCCTCTTACATTATTGAAAGCCAAGAACTCGCCCTTGAACATACTTCAGCTCCCTGGCCCACCAGCCTGACGCGCTCTGCAGCTAATTATCTCAATCCCTAAATATTAGTCCTTTCTCTTGTCTTCTCTGGTTTCCTGGACATGATTCATTTTCCCTGGGTATTTCACTGTTTATGTCAGGGAACAAACTCTTTGTCCTTTAAAGAGATTCTTTCCTCTTTCCTTCTGCTATCTTCCCTCTGCACCTTTTCAGCATTTCCTTTCCTTTACAGGAAGAGGCCCAAAAGTTGAGATAGTTCTACCTCACTGAAGACACAAAGACACACTGAGACCTAGAGAGAAAGAGTACAGTTTACCCAAACTCACACAGCTAGAAAGAGGCTGAGGTAAAGCAAGAAAGCAGGATCTTGGTTAGGGGTGTTGTTCAGTGGAAAAGCAGTTGCTTATGAAGCACAAGCCTCTGGGTTTGATCCCTAGCACCACATACACGCATGCAGGCACACACACACGTACATAAAAGAAAAGAAGAAAAAGAAAAGTTAGAATCTTGGTTTTGAAGTGAGCACCACTGTGGAGATACTGCTGATTCCCACACACCCCAGTTACCGGTCACTTCGGTATCAGACCCATCCTGCCCAAATTAAAAGTTCTGTCCCAAGTCCTGTACCATTTCATCTCCCAAGTAGAGCACAACTTAGTGTGGGCCCAGGTATAGGTGTCTCAGGGTTCATCTTGAGGCCCAAGTGCTGTCTGTGTATTCATTATTTGTAGTAAGTTTCCTAACCCAGGTGTGGTCCCATAGCCTCTCTCCAGAGCCATTCTCCAGTGTGTGCCATCCCTCCCTTCAAGGAAGTTTCAAGAAGACAGAGTCTTAGCCTAAACATTTCAGAGGGAGAACTGTAAAGTTCCGGTATTCCAGGGTGGGTGGGCTGGGTGGGACTTCTAAGGCAGGGCCCAGAATTGTAAAGCTATGCAAACATTTTGCTATGGAGAATCTGGGAAGGATGTGACCAGAAAAATGTTTTGCTTTATTGTCATTGCCTGGAGATTCTTTGAAACTATTGCTATTTAGATGAATATAACCCCAATGGGAAAGGATCCATAAAAAATAAATAAATAAAATTAAAAAGCCAGACGTCCCTCAAATGAGGCTCGTGGGCTACACAGCAACTGTGCTGGTGTCGCTGGGACCACCTGTGTCCTGATGCTGCCCACTGTACATGTGCTAGCCCCTTGTTGCTCTGGTAAAGGCTGACATAAGTGCCCGGAAATGGGGGGCGAGGTTCTCAATAGGGAAGGAAAAGCTCCTGGTGCCTGTGTTTTGCGAGACAGGACAATGGTTAGCTCACTATCCAGGGTGTGTGGCCATCAGCTCCCACCGTCTAAGTTTATGTTTTCTGTATTGGGGATGGAACCCAGGGCCTTAATACTGAGCTACATCCCCAGCTATTTGTATTATTTTTATTTTGAGAAAGGTCTCACTAAGTCATTAGATGGTCCAGGCTGAGCTCCAACCTGCAGTTTACATGATAGGCCCCCAAAAGTCCTGGTTGTCATGGTAATCAAGATTGTGAAATTCCAAGGCAAGAGTCAATACCAGGAATCGCTGGTACTGATTTATTCCTTTCATGTAGTAACTGTTCCTGTGTGCCTTCTGGTCTGAGTTTTAGGGGAAGACTGATAATGCAACAGATGAGATACCTAGGCCCTGACTACAGAGCATTAAGTGCAAGGAAAGGCTTTGTGCATATGCATCCACATTAGTTATGTGAGCAAACAGACAGTGTATCTCTCAAGCCAAATCATCTCTATTGACACAGATAAAGGTGCTGCGCATGCACACATTTTAGTACTAAAACACAAGTGCAAAGATACATAGGAAGGTAGTGTGAAAAGCAGATGGCCCAAGACTCCTGTTTAAGCTTTGTGTTTGCTGCTTAATGCTCAGATGACCCAATGGAAGATACTCTTTTTTTTTTTTTTCTTTTGAGACAGGGTCTCAGTATGCTGTCCAAACTGGCCTTGAGCTCACTTTGTAGCTCAGGCTGGTCTCAAACTCGCAAAGATCCTTCTGCCTCAGCCTGCTGAGTGCTGGGATTACAGGCATGAGGCACCACGCCTGGTTTGGAAGATACTGTTCTAACCTGATTGTACCTTGCACAGGGCAGAACTTTCTCTACGGCTAAGGGGATTCTGTCCTCAGATGATGGTGAAGGCTGGCTGGCTGGCCGGAGACACAGGCTTAAACACCCTCTCTAGCTGGAGAGGATTCCTTAGGTGCTCAGTTTTACAACCTCAACAGCCAAAGCAGAGGTTCCTGCAGGGCCTTTCTCAAGATACTTCTCACCTGAATAGTCTATTATGTTAGAAAACAACCTTCCCGGTTCTACATTTGTGTTTTTTCTGGTATGATGAAAGGTTGACTCTTGAGTGTGACTTTAGGGGGCTCCGTGTGAGAAGGGATAGGAAAGGGGTGGGGGGAATGGCGAGAGGGCGGGAGACGGGGAGGCGGGAGAGGAAACTGGTCAGGGCAAGAGGGACAAGATAACGTGACAGGCATCGTAGCCTGGGAAAGCAGACCACCCAGAGCCAGAGATCCCCGACGACGTGTTCTGGGGAGACAGGAGCCCCATGCATGTGTGGTCGGGCGTGCCTTGACTGCCTCCCTTGGGAATAATTAGCACAGACAAACCTGCACTGAACTACAGACAATTTTCTACTGAAGTTAGATTTCTTTCCACTGTTCCCAATTAAGGTCCTGTCTTCTGGCCTTGGCTCCTAAGACCGTATTTCTTTCTGGTGCTTGGCAGAGACAGGCGACAATAGCCATCTGCTCAGCAAAACATAGAACTCTTTCAGTGGGGGGGCCTCACAGGAAGGACGGGACATGGGACCTCATGGGAAGAGAGATGGCATGCATAGGAGCTGAGTGTTCTGAAAAGGCCCAGAAATGGACACATTGGCAAGTGTCATTTGTCTGACTTTTTTTTTTTTTTTGGTCTTTCCAAGACAGAGTTTCACTATGCTGTTCAGGCTGGGCTTGAGCTCACTTTGCAGCCAAGGCTGGTCTCAAACTCGCAACCATCCTCCTGCCTCAGCCTCCTGAGTGCTAGGATTACAGGCATGCGCCATCACACTCAGATTGAATGATAAATTTGAAAGAGTTTTGCCCTAGAATAAGTTACACGATATTATGACGGTGGGAGGCCGGATCAAGGGATGTCCACCTTGAAGTCACTTCCTCCTTTCTCTAGTAAAACTTCCTTTTTTCTTTCCCAGTGCTCATAAACAAAACAAAACAAAACAAAAAAACTAGTCGGCTCCTCAAGCATCATCAATGCCCGCCCTAAGCACCACCCTGGTCAGGGCTTATATATATACCCCACACCCCACATTCCGGTCAGAGAAAGCCAGGCTGCCTATGGTCACGGACTTCTTTCCACGTCCTTGGAATAAAGGCTACTTTTTACTTTATATTTTCTCTCTTATGCGCCAAAAAATCCTAACAATGTTTTGTGTGGTTTACTTTATTCTCTGTTTTATCCTGTCTTCTAACATACCAAAGTTACATTCATGAAGCACGTCACTGTCTGGAGGCCTTTTTAGATCTAAGGTGGAGAAAGCTGGAGATGCTGGAAGCTGGAGATGTTGGAAGCTGGAGATGTTGGAAGAAGAATGGAAGTGCAGGGCTGGGGATTTAGCTCAGCGGCATAAGTACTTGCCTGGCAAGCATGGGGTCGTGAGTTCAATCCCCGGTACCAAAAAAAAAAAAAAAAATGGAAGTGCTCAGGAGGACAATGAAGTCTCAAACAAGGGCGCTTGGGGACCAAGTGACTTGTGTGAAGCCTGTTATTTGCTGTGGCAAAACCAGTGAGCACCAGGACTCCCAATTTACTTTTTAAATCACTTTTTTAAACTGTGGTAAAATGAACAAAAGATAAAATTTACCATCTTAGCCACTTCTAAGCATGCAATTTGGTGGAATTAAGCACACATTTGTAATTCTGGCAGCCCTCACTGACACCCTTTGCCAAACTCCTCATCCTGTAAAGCTGGAGCTCTGTCCCCATTAAACACCAGCTCCCAGGCCAGGCATGGTGGCGCATGCCTGTAACCCTAACATTCAGAGGCAAAGGCAGGAGGATTGCTGCAAGTTCAAGGCTAATCTGGGCTACAAAGTGAATTCAAGGCCAGCCTGGGCTACATAGTGAGACCCTGTCTCAAAAAGACAAACAAAACAAAACAAACAAATAAGAAACCCTGCTGACTCCTAGTCTGTCTCCCCACCTCCCTCTGCTTTCTATCTCTGAGTTTGATGGCTCTAGGTACCTCCCGTGAGTGAAATCTTACAGTATTTGTTTTTTTGCTTGTTTGTGTGTTTTGTTTTGTTTTTGAATTTTTGAGGAAGAATCTCGCTCTGTAGTTCAGACCAGCCTTGAACTTGTGACAATCCCCCAGCCTCTGCCTCCTGAGTTCTGGGACTAGTATGTGCCTCCATGCCAAGCAGTATTTGTCTTCATGTGGCTAATTTACTTCGCATAGCATAATGTCATCCATGTTCATTTATGTTGTAAAATGTCAGAATTCTCTCCTATTATATGGCTAAATAATATTTCCTCAAATGGAGTATATCACATTTGCCCACCCAGCCATCCACCCATGCTCAGGTGAATTCCATGTTTTAGCTTTTGTGTGATAAAAATAATTTTGAGCCTGAAAACAAAGCATGTTAGTGGTCTTGCTATAGAAAGTCATGTCCAGGTCAAAGTACCTGTGTGCTGAAATTGGAAGAAATAAGTACAAGTGGAGACTATCTGAAAGACACCTGTTTCCAAAGAATGCATTCACTAACATAGGCTGGTTATAGAAAGGAAAGAAGATATGTTGCTGGCTACGATAGCATATACCTGTATTCCAGCATTCAGGAGGCTGAGGCAGGAAAAACACCATCATGAGTTTGAAGGTGGCCTGGGTGACATAGTGAGACCTTGACTCAAAAACCCAAAATAAAATAAAATAAAATATAGGACCAGGGATTTAGTTCAGTGGCTCAAGCATTTGCCTGGTAAGCACAAGGTCATGAGTTGGCTCCCCAGTACCAAAAAAAAACAAAAACAAAAGCCATAAAATATAAAAGCAAGAAAGAGAGAAGAGAAGAGGAGAGGAGAGGAGAGGAGAGGAGAGGAGAGGACATCTATTGAAGCTACTGCAGAAGGAGTGCTGGTGAGCATGAATGCTCAACTCAAACCCATGGGAGCTGAGTTGTGATTCTCTATCCAACCTTGGGAGAGATGTCTAATTCCTCAAGCTTCCTTGTCATTTGCAAAATGAGAATAATAACATCTGCTTCAAAAAACTCTGCTTCTTGGAGCTGTTGAGAAGAGCCGTCAGGTTACATGTAAGATCCTACTGTAGGGCCTGGCACATTGCCTGTGCATAATAAACATTCACCGTCATTGTATTTGTACTTATTGATTTATATGGTCACCAAATTAATTCATCCCACAGGTTTTTTTTTTTTGAGCTTCTTTGTGCTACACATTAGAGAGAAGAGCATACATGATGCATTACTTATCTTTACAAATAAAAAGAGTTCGGTGTGGTAGCCCACACTTGTAATCTCAGCACTATGTAGGCTGAGGCAGGAGGATCTCTGTGAGTTTGAAGCCAGTCTGCACTGTATAGTGAGTTCAAGACTAGTCTGGTCTCACATAGTGAGACCCTGTCTCAGAAAAAACAAAAGAGGCAAACAAACAAAAAAATAAAATCAAGCCACAGCAAGCTGCAGTTTGATTCATTTGAAGCATCACAGTTACACCAAGAGAAAGAAGTATTCAAGAAGGAGGGAGGGAGAGACACCACAGAAAGTCTTTTCCTTTTGCTGAATTACTGTTTTAAATTTTTTCATACTTAGGATTTAATTTTAATTTTGTGATGACATTTTCATAGGAGGTACTGAAATTCCTACTAATGCTATCAACAACAGAATTGTGTGAGAAATTTTCCTGATCCTCATGGGTTATTATGTAAAAACTGTGCAGAGTTCAGCACAAAATCAACAGCACTCACAGAACTGCCTGAGGCTAGCTGACCTCGGACACTGCCTTTGCCTTTCAGAGCCTCTAAGGCAGAGCCGTTGACCTTGGCAGTGTTTCAGGTATGCTGGAAGAGCTTGCTGTCTTGAAGATACAGTTCGTCAAGTGTACCTCCCAGGAGATAACGGGGCTTTTTTTTTTTTTTTAATTACTATTGACTTTCTTTCATAGAAGGCCAACCCTTCAATTTGAATGTCCCTCAAATTTAGAAATGTTAAGAGTTTTTAGATTTTTTTTTGTTTGTTTGTCTGAGACAGAGTCTTGCCCTGCAGTTTAGGCTGACTTTGAACTCACTATGTAGCCCAGGCTGGCTTCAGACTCACTGAGATCCTCCTGCTCCAGCCTCCTAAGTGCTGTGATTACAGGTGTGCACCACTATTCCTGGCAAAATTCATTTTGAATTTAAATGATTCTCCAAACGTGGGAACTTACAGATGGCAAGGGGAAGGATTCTTCATGTGGACAGGGCACTGAAAGACCAAATAGCTCACAGTACATTCTCATCTCTGCAGAGATGTCTGGACACCATGGGGAGACATTTCCCTCTTCCCTCCATTCTTCTGCACTGCTTAGGGACCCCCACAGCATGAGCTGTGTTGAAACCATTTGCCACCTACCAGGCTCTGCCACTGGACACATAAGCCCCTGGGTATGTTGGAACAACCAGGTCCTCGGCAGTTAGAACCCTGCCTGGTACGAGTGCTGGGACTACAGGTGGTCACCAGCATGCCTGACTTGACTTGCTTTAAGTGCACCACCCTGTCAGTGTCCAGAAAGCACAAAAACCTGAGAGCCTCTGGATGTACCTCTGTGCCTTCCACGAACCAAAGAAATCAAGTCGATGAGAAGGCCAGAAACTTTGTAAATGTCACAGGGGATTTGGCTAACTGAATGTCCATGCTTTAAAGGAGGCAAGGAAATAAGATTATTTACACATTCCTGAGATAGTGCTTGCTGAGTATAATTTCTTAAAAACCAGTGTGATTTTGCCTTATCAAGAAGATTAGGTTCTGTTGAAATATGGTTGAAGTGGCTGGAAAATGTTTCATATGACTTCGTGCAACAATAAATTTTATTAATTCATTTAGGATGGGAATAAGGAAGGAGGAAAGAGAATGGTTTGTGCTAAGAAAACAGAGAGATTTTCAAACTCAAAAACATTTCTTCTGTCCCCAGTACCTTGAAAAAGCAAACCCAAAAATATTTCAATGAGAAATAGTCTGTTCTTCTCCCTACACAGTTTATTTAAAAAATTCTCCTCTTCATTTTTGAACCACAAGTCTCCAGCACCCCCACACCCAGATCTGTGTGTTTGCCAAGGTTCACGTGTAACTATTTCTTTTTTTTTTTTGGTACCAGGGATTGAACTCACGATCTTGCACTTGCCAAGTAGGCACTTATGCCACTAAATCCCTGGCTCTCCTCTCTATTTCTGTACAGTACCCAGGACCAGTGCAGAAAGCCACATCCCCAGGTGTTTTCTATTTTTTATTTTGACACAAGGTCTCATTAAGTTGGTAACTTGCCCAGGTGGGACTCAAACTTGTGATTCTCCTGCCTCACCCTTGAGAGGGCTGAGATTATGGGGATGCGTAACTATATCCAGTTTAAAATTCTGACTTGTAAAATATGAGTGAAAATTTGAAATAGTAAATGTGGGTGTGGTCGTGCACACTTGTAATCCAGCACTTGGGAGGCTGAAACAGGATCGCTGATAGATTAAGGCCACCTGGGCTACATGAGGTCAAGACCAGCCTGTATTACATAACAAGACCCTGTCTTGAAAAAAATCAAAACAAAACAAAATATAAAGAGCTTGTGGTGAAATTCTGAAATGGTTTACACAAACTAATTTTTGCTTCCAGATTTCCTTTCATTGAGCTGCATTTTCATATTGCTCCCTTTTCAAAAGCTATTTATAAAAATTATATATCTGATAAAATATCATACAGTGCATTTAGAAAAGAAAGCATGAGACATACTTGTTTTTGAAGTAGTACAAGTTTTATTAGAGCCAGAAACTTAGGGCTCAAATCTTCCTTCTCTTGAAAACCAATGCTTTATTTATTTATTTATTTATTTATTTATTTATTTATTTATTGAGACAGCATCTCATTATGTAGTGCAGACTGGCCTTGCACTCACTACATAGCCCAGGCTGGTCTTGACCTCACAGTAATCCTCCTGCTTCAGTCTACCGACCAAGAGCTGGGATCACAGGAGTGCAACACCATGCCAGGCTTGGTTTTGTTTTGAGACAGGATCTTGCTATGTAGTTCAGGCTCGTCTTGAATTTACAGCAATCCTGCCTCAGCTTCCCAAATGCTGGGGTTACAGGAGCGTGCCACCATGCCCAGCTCAAAGCTAATCATTTTTTTTTTCTTAGAGTATTTTTCCTGATCCTTTGGAATTAGTGTAAATGCTACTTCCTCCTAAAAACCTTTTTGATGCCTCTGGGAGAGGTCAGATAGCATTAATATAAAAATAATTGCTGGGACTGCTACCTATTTACATGCATTGCTTTGTTTAATCTTCAGACTAACCTGAGGGTAAGCTATTATTATTCTATTTTGCAGTTAAGAAAGTTCTGTCAAGACAAGAAAGCTTGTGGAACTGTTATCTACACACAGCACAGTGACTTCAGAGCTCTTCCTCCTCACTGCCGCTACCCTACTTCCCAGAGCGGATGTGCTGGCCAAGCAGTTTTTCCATCACAGAGTTTGTAGTAAATATTAGTGGATTCCCTCCTAGCATTTAACTCTTTCTGCTCCCAGGAATTCTCTTCTCTTCTCATTTCTTCTTTCTATATTTTTCTGTTTGCTTGTAGTACTGGGGATTGAAGCCAAGTAGTGGTCTAGCCCTTTTTAAATTTTCATTTTGAGATACAGTCTTGCTAAATTAACCAGGTTGACCTAGAACTTGTGATTCTCCGGCCTCAGCTTCCTGAGTAGCTATAATTACAAGGTTACACCACCATACCTGGCCCTAATCATTTTCTATTTCAATCTGGTTAAACAGTTTTTAATCCCTGGACCCAGGAATGAAACTCATGATGTAGGGTAAGCCGTCCACACACTCCTCATGGGTCATGGTGAATGGCCCAGGGCAGACACACACCCTAGGCTGGCCCCATCAGAATAAACCTTGAAACTTTTGCTAGGATCCTGGGACACAACTTCCCTGCTAGGTGTGGGCGATGTAGCTTCAGGAGTTGCCCCGCACTAACTGGGCACCCATCGTAGAGCATTCTGATGACAAGGTAGCCTACAGCATAGCACCACAGCTGAGCAACGAGGAGAATGCAGTGCTGGGGCAGGTCCCGAACTTCGAGCTGCCTGGACCACGTGTAGCTGAAGCCCCGCAGAAAGTCACAGGTGCGTGCAAACTGCCTTTGCTGTTACTCAGTTGGGGGTGGCTCTTCCCTTACTTGCACTCTTAACAGCTTCTTAATTCTTACACCTGTTATGTTTTTTATTTATTTAATTGCTTCTTTCCCTCAATCCACTGAGACCATGAGGGCAGGAACCGCTGCTATCCTGTCACTACTGTGCTCGAGATGCCCAGTAACTTGTAAGCATGGGCCTGAATGGATGCTGAATGCGTGAAATGAATGAATGGCAAATTTTGAAGGGCTATGAGTGACCCAAACCACACTTAGAGTTTGCTTAGATGGCTTAGCATTTCCAGGGCTCAAAATCTTCAATGTGAATCATCTGAAAAAGTCTGGAGTAGCCAGACCAAGCGAGACTGAAATGAATTTTCTGATTTCTAAAGTATGTCAATCGCACTACAATAGCTAAGTCTTTATGGCCTAAGTTTTAACTGCTTAAAACAATAATACCACAAAATACAATTGTTAGAGTATTTTGGTGCAATAGAGAATCAAAAAGTACAAGGCGGCTGCCTTGCAAGCATGAGGTCGTGAGTTTGATCCCCGGTACTGAAAAAAAAAAAAAATCTTTGAAGAAGCAAAAGTACAAAAACGAACAGGTTTATTGAGTTGAGGGTGTGGAAAGGAGCACACAACCCATAGTAACTGGGCTGTCTCCTTTGACCAGATACAGAGAGGCGGAGGGTTCTATGACCTCTGATTGAAGTGGCACATGGGGTAGATATTGATGACGTGTGAGGAACCGATTGGAATTCTCTGTGCCTGCAAACAGGAAGGGGAGTTGCAATTAGGGCTGAAGAAGGAGCAGGAAGTGCTAAGCGTTCCCGCTTTGGCTTCTGCCACGTTAGACCACCGCCACAATTGTACAGTAATTTATACTAGGGCAAGAACCTTTCAACAATCAAATAGAAATGCACTTAAAAGGTCAAGAGTAATTGTACTTAATATGAATTTGCAGCAAGGTATGTTTTACCTGATGATCTTCTTTTGTGTTTTATCTTTACCCTGAAACAAAACCAGGACAAACTAGAAACATTTATTAAAGCAATCATCAGTTTTGTATTTTGAGTTCTGAAACCTCAGAGATTTACCAGTGAGAGCTATAAAGAGCAACTCGGGACACTTACAGACAAAATACACATTTGAAGCATAACAACAACAGAATGAGGAGCTGAGAAGAACCCTCAGGAGCCACTCAGCCTGAGCACCGCACTCACTATGCAGAAACAAAAGACCCAGTGGGAAAGCCAGCTACATTTCATTCGACCTAAAAATACAGTAAGTGTTCACTGGGTCCTTGTTATATGTCAGATTTGGTGTCAGATATTGAAAAAGAAAAAGGATCTTTCTCTAGGCAGGAGCAGTGGCATACAATTATAATCTCAGTACTCTGGGAGGCTGAGGCAGGTGGATGGCAAGTTCAAATGCAGCCCATGCAATTTAGCTAGACTTTGCTTTAAAAAAATTCTTTTTTAAACTAAAGGGACTGGAGATGTAGCAAATAAATAAATAAAATAAAAATAAAAAGAAAGAAAGACGAGGTTATAGTCTAGCTGGCAATCCAAAGCTGCGTGCTAAATGACATTTAGCACTGGAGGTCCTCAGGGATAAGCATCGGTCACCTCGGGTTCCGTGAGGGTGCTGCAGGAAGAAGAGGTGCACAGCAGTCATTTTCAGCATGCTGGGTCTGGAGTCCTGAAGATCACCAGGCACCCGGTGGGCTGGGGGGAGTGAGAGTGCGGGGTGAGTGGTGGAGGAAAGGAATTTCCCTGAGTGCAGAGGGTGTGAAAAGAGGGGCAGAACCAGCAGTGGACTGAGAGGGCTGTGAACTCCGCCTGGGGACCAGCTCTGTGCAGGCCATGAGAGGGGAGATGTGAACTGGCCAGGCTGGGCCCGTGCCTGTCCCCTTCTATAGGCTAAGGAGTGGGCTTAGCTCGTTCTCCAGCTGTGAGCTTTCAGATTGTGGGCATAAGAGCCACAGAAGCCACAGGGAATTCACTTCACAGAGCTGGCGAAGACTGATGGTCAGGCCAGAAGCGCAGGCAGACAGAAAGTGCTCAGGGGGCTGAGGCAGGAAGGAGGCAGGAGATTAGGGCATGGGCTGCCAATCACCATGCCCACTATTCATGTGCATAAAAATGGTTCCAACCCCTGCATCTGGGACCCATCAGGAAGTGCTGCTATCTTCAATTCTTTGTTTTTTGTTTTGGGAATTGAACTCAGGACCTTGAGCTTGCCAGGCATTTGCTTATGCTATTGAGCTATATCAAGAGCCCAGGTTTTTACTTTTCAGAGACAGGGTCTCACTATGTAGTTCAGGATGATCTTGTACTCACTATGTAACCCAGGCTGGTCTGGAACTCACGGTGATCCTCCTGCCTCAGTCTTCCTAGTGCTGGGATTACAAGGGTGTGCCACCATGCCTGGCTCTGCAGTTCTTCTGTTGTGAAACCAGCAGGTTTTTGATAGGATGGCCTTGATATGATGTCAGCCTAGGAGTGGAGGGAGGATACAAGAGAAGGGCTGCCAGAAGTGGTGGTGCATGCTTGTAATCCCATTTGGGAGGCTGACACAGGAGGATCGTCTTGAGTTTGAGGCCAGCCTGGACTACATACTGAGTTCAAGGCCAGCCTGAATTACATAGTGAGACTCTCAAAACAAACAAACACCTGCTGTCGCAAGGAAATAAGAGTCGAAGAGGAGACATTGGGAAGTAGGAGTGGGCTTTGGGGTGCAGGGCGTGGGTCTGGAAGCAGGTGGGAATGCTTCAGTGCTCTTGGGGGAACTGAGGACTAAGAGAGCCTTAGGAGAGGCAGGACAGTGAGCCTGACCAATCCCATGGCCCCTGGCTGCCCTTAACGCCCAGGTGACAGAATCAGAGAAGAGCCATGACCCTGCCACCAGGCCCCTGCCTTGTGCAAGCTCCCTGCCCACACAGGCAGGAAGATGAGACCATGGCTCCCAGCCAGCCTGGGGGCCGAGCCACCCTGTGGCTCAAGGACTAGATGAGACTCTTCCCAAGATTACCCCAAAACAATCTGGAAAATCAACATATGGCTGGTGACATGGTACATACCTGTAATCCCTGCACTCGGGAGGCTGAGGCAGGAGGATCGTTGTGAGTTCGAGACCAGCCTGGGCTACAGAGTGAGCCCAAGGCAGCCTGAGCTGCAGAGAGAGACCCTGTCTCAGAAGGACAAAAAAAAAAAAAAAATGACTGCAATAAAACATAGCCCATTTCCGGCCACTGGCACCGCGTCCCTGTGTGGCAAAACTTAGTAGCCTTAAACAAGCACCCAGCCCTAGCCCAGGCCTCAGGCTCCTGGCCGCCACATGTTCTTGTCCCGCAGGATCCCGAGCGATCAGGACACGGGGCTGTTTCCTATCTGCCAGTCAGGGACCCAGACTGCGAGGCCTGCAGTCACCTGGTTCACCTTCCAGCAGCACAAGGATCGCCCGGGTCACTTGAAATAAGGCCTGAAGAGAAGAGAACCGAACCGCCTGTCCTCAGCTCTCCCCAGGCAGTCACTCAGCTCAGCCAAGCGTTCCTTTCTCCAGCAGACACCAGTCAAGGGCTCATTCAAGACTGTCTCCCCTTCAGGGCCTCAGTTTGTGGCCTGTGCTCCCTACTGACAAGCTATAAACCCAGACCCCACAACCCCTCCTGGAATTTACTGACTTTGCTCATACAACTCAGAGAAAACCTTAATTTGCACTTCCTGGTATAAAGAATATTATGGGAGACAGGCATGGTGGTGCTTTCCTGTACTCTCAGCATCCAGAAGGCTGAGGCAGGAAGGTCACGGTGAGCTGAGGGCAGCCTGGGCTACATATCAAGACCTTGTTTCAAAAAAAAGAAACCCAAAATATATAGAACAGCTAGATCAAACACATGGCTAGGGTGAGGCACATGTACCCTTTCTGACCACCTCCGGTTTAGCTGCTGAAGGCCCCTCGGGCCCAATTTTTTGTGTTTTTTGTTGTTGCTGTTGTTTACTGGGAACTTCAATACATCAGCATGATTGATTAGATCCCTGTCTGCTGGTAACAACACAGCCTTCTCGCCCACTCCCATCCTGAAGCTGTCCAGGGACCATCAGCTGTCTTGTTAGCATACAAAAGACAGGCTTATCATTTGGCAGTTGGAAGGGTCTGCTAGGAAACAGATAGAGACCAAAAATGCGTTTCACAGTCTCGTGATGTGATGGCTAAACCAAAGCAAATCAAACCCACACATGCAGAACCAAGAGGCAGAAAATCTCCTCTACCCCACCTACTCTGAGACTAAAACAGAGGTATGAACATAGAATTATATTTTAGGAAGGGAGGAAGCTATACCAACTACTAACAAAATCCCCCCCAGAGCAAGCATTCATTCTGGGAGAAATGAAATGAATGGGATAATTTTTAAGAATTGGTGGGGGGGGGGCACATGAAGGGCCTTTACACTGAGCTACATTCCCAGCTCTTTTTAAATTTCTCTAAGTCACCTAGTTTCGCAGGCTGAGCTCAAAGTTGGGATCCTCCTGCCTCAGCTTCCCAGAGTGCTGGATTGAGACAGGCACCACTGTATCAAACTACAAAATCTTTAAAATAAGTAGCTTAGGATGTTCGAAAGAATAAATCAAAGAATCATAGCTATAAAAATGAGATATTAGAAACAAGAATAGGTGAATAAAAACATTATAAACTTTGAAAGTGAACAAGACATTTGTCAAAATTTGAAAAGTCAGTAGAGGAGGTAAACTTCAGATTGTCAAAATAAACAGAAGATAGAGGGTGTCACAGAGAATCCAATGCAGAGAGAGAAAACCATAAACAGTGTGCAAGAGCACTAGGAGATACCCAGATAAAGGGGCCCCCCACAGGCACCCAAAAGGCATTCCCAGGCTGGGCGTGGAGGTGCATGCCTGTTCCCAGTGCAAAAGCTGAGGCAGGAGGATTGTTCCCAGTTGGAGGCTGGCTTGGGCTACATAGCAAGACCCTGTCTCAAAAAGGCAAAACCAAAAAAAAAAAAAAAAAAAAAAAAAAAAAAAAAAAAAAAAAAAAAAAAAAAAAAAAACCCAAAAAAACACCAAAGAAGTAAAATAGAGAACAAAATAGAGACTAGCAACTTTGAAATGCTAAAATTCTAACCAAAAAGGTCAAATTGTATCAGGAACAAGAAGAGATAAAATCTAAACAGAGGTGAGATTTGTTTTTAAAGTCGTAGCAATTACTGTGAACTTTAGGCCAGTGAATTTGAAAAGCTAGATGAAAAAAAAAGGTTTTGAAATATCTGGTAATCCATCAGATACTGTGAGTCTCACACTCGGAAAAAGTCCAGGCAGAAAGCTGAGATAATCAGAAGTGGGTGGCTATTGTGGCCTGGAGCCAGAACCCTCGGGCACAGCATTGTCAAAGTTACATGACACTGGGGATCGAACCCAGGGCCTTACACACACCGGGCAGACACTGTGCTACTCAGCTAGGAGCCCTGCCCTTCCTTCCCTGCCCTTCCTTCCCTGCCCTTCCTTCCCTGCCCTGCCCTGCCCTGCCCTTCCTTCCCTGCCCTGCCCT
>PVLA01015429.1:0-10129 GCA_004027455.1 Hydrochoerus hydrochaeris
CCAGCACCTCAGAACTCACTCTCCTCTCTCTGCTGATTATACACAGTCATCCACTGGCATCACCTTCTGGTCAGCAGATGGGGAGCTGGCTTAGGGTGGGCAATCTCAGCCTCGGTGGGGTTCTCTTCACTTAGCCGGCTGCTCACCAACACCCTGTCCTGACCTGAATTCCTCTGACCAACTTGACAAAGCAATTAAACTAAGGAAACTGAAGAAACTCTCAACTGTCACGTTCAGTTTTTGCAATGACAATATCAATCATTTTGTTTTAGTATGCTCATCCTTGTGACTCATTTCATGCTTGCTTCATGACTACTTTGTCTTGTCTCCCCACTTGAAGGAGCAAAGCCCCTTTGTTTCCTAATAAAGCCTTCACCGTATTGCATCCTCTGCTGTGATTAGTTTCTATGGCTATTTTTGTATTTAACAAGTTATCTAAGTTACGTAAACATCCCAGCATTTGTTCCACCAGCTTGCGTAAAATGAAGCCGTCTCTTGTGTAACTTAGGATGCACAGAATCAGATCCAGGACTTGGACTTTTTTAATTTCTTCTCCAATGCAGTGATATCCACAGCTTACAAATTACGTGAAGACTGAGTGCTGGGAAGATGCACATTTTAGGGCCCTTCCTCACCATGGAGAGAGCAAGCCCTGCATTCACAGTTCCCTTTCTCCTGGCAGTCTCTCCCTGTGCTCATTCCCCACCCCTTGGCAGCCTGCAGCCATGACCTAAGAGCAGCAGCTGGCTATAGACGCCCTAATAAACCCCCACAGACCCTTGATCGTCTCCGTCTCTAGCCAGTCACCTGTGAATTTAGGGATGTTTCATTACTCCTGTATTCCTGACACACACCCAGGAATTTAATGTCAGAGGCTCCTCTGGAAGCAGTGTGTTGTCTCGGAAATGGCATTCCCATGTGTCCTCTTCCACTGGCCTCTAGGAATAAGCAATGTGGAAGTCACGCCCTGTGAAACACAGACCAGTTAGATTACTGAAACTGAGAGAGTATATTTTTCCCCAGTCAAAACACGAAGTGAAACTCAGTGATGACAAACCCTGAGGCTCTGGGTCACAGTGCCCTGGTCTGCGGCACCCTTTTCTGTCCATGCCGCATCCTAGTCCATCCACGCCTTGTGACAATCGCTTCTCCAGGAAAAGGACACCGCATGTGGGAGTTGGGCGCGGGGATCTTGGAATGTTTTGTACTGATAATTGTAATTTGTGTAGTTCACATGTGTATGTTTTTATGTAATGCTCAATATGGAGTCGAGGGTGGAGACTCCAGGGGGGTTGCTGGAGGCCCTCTAGATAACCCCTTTTTGAGGACTGGTTGTGGGGTTTTGCCTTCTGTGAGTAGTGTGAGAGAGTTTATGTGGGAGCTTTGGGTGGGAGAGCTCATGGAGGAGGATTTGCGGGGTTCCTGTGAGACAACTGCCCTGAGACACTGAACAGGCAGCCAAAGACGGGCAACTAGGACACATATGTTACGCCACCAGCCACCTAAGACAGGCACAGGACCAATTGCTGTCCTGCAGGCCCATGATGGGTAAGGCCTGGTTGGGTTCATATGAAGAGTCCTTGACCTAAGACAGGTGCTGTCCTCACAGGGACTGCCATACTCCCATAAGTGATAAAGGAAACAATGTAGGGAGCGGCATAATAGCCTCACACATCTCTTCCTCCTACAGGCATCCAGGTGCCTCGGCTTACATTTCCCAAGCTAACTAAGTAACAAGATTGAGATGTTACAAAGGTGAAAAGAGTTAATTAACACCTACTGAGCCTGGGGCACTTCCTGCTTGGGGTTGAGGTTAATTAAATCCTATTGTTTAGGATTATCCCTGCCTGGCCCTAAGCCTGGGGCGCTTCCTGCTTGGGGCTGGGGGTTGCTGCCAAGGTTAGCAAATATATATGCCAGCTTCTAAAAAATAAAGCGGATTCAGATTCACTCACAGACTGGTGTGCAGTGTCTTCTGTCTCTCACTCGCCGACTCCCTGTCCACCTTTGGGAAACCCTAGCCCTGCCGCAACTGGACTCCGGCACTGGTCACATCAGACTTTGGTGCTTTCATAATTTCTGAATCCCCTAAGGGGTTAAAATCATTCCCTGAGATATGGGGGATGGAGGACTCCCCAGTGAACAGAAAGAAAGTAAAAGTGTGGGTGTCTGAGATAACAGCAATGTGAGGAGACAGAGAAGCAGAAAGAGGCCTTGGTGAGCCAAGTCCAGAGCTCCTGAGAAAGAAAACGAACAGGTGACTCTGTCATGGTGCTGTGTGGGCTGACAATGCCACAGGAATAGGGGACGAAGGTGTGGCAAGTGGCTGAAGCTGAAGATTGATCACGTGTGGGGCTGGGGCAGGCTCATCTCAGGAACAGAGGATGGCTGAGCCAAGCCACGTGTGTAAGCTGCTCTAATCTCAAGAACACTGGGCACCTGAGAGAATGCACATGGAAAAGCTCTTAGATGCAGCGGTTTCACATGCTCCTCAATCGCCTAAGTGTATAAATAAATGCACCGCAGCCATTGGAGCTGTCTTGCTGCAAATTTGAGGTCAACCTGGGCTCCATAGTGAGTTCAAGGACAGCCTGGACAACACTGCAAGATCTTGTCTCAAAAAAAAAAAAAAAGATTATCTTCAGTCAGATGATGATAAACTACACAACCTTTGAATGTGAATTTTCATACTTTGCCTCTAATTCCATTAATTTTATCTTAAGTGTCTGTTTTAAGCAGCAAATATTGTGCTTATCACCGGCTTTGTAGGAAACACACTAGAGACCCTGGTCTCACCTACGCTATGGCTTCATTAGGGGCCATAAACAAATTTTATGTTTTAGTTTGGGTAATTTGTGCTATAATATATTGGATTTATGTTTTAAATCATATTTGGCTAACCAAACTCTCCTGTAGCCTATCTTACTTCTGAAAGGTAAATATGCAGTGCTGTAGATCTCTCTTTAGGAAATCTCACTGTTCCTGCTGTCCCTGTCCAGTCTGACATTAGTGATTGTAGATGTGTCCCGATTTTCTTTTTTCCTTTTTCCACCAGTGACTTGAAGAGCTAAATTCTCCCTATGATTTTTAATAATTGTAAAGCAAGTCTAAGGCATACTGGTAAAATATAACACTACTATGGGAAATACCTGGTTTAGTTTCAAATCACAAATCTTGGTGTATTCCTCTCTTTTCAAAGTAGAGAGCTGCACCTTGAAATTCTCTGCTGGTGACAGATTCTGTAGAAGCACCACTCTTAATATTTTGCTTATTTTCAAAGAAAAGGAATGTTGGAGTCTAAGCCCAAACCCCAGCCACACAGATACTTTAACTTCATAAGATAAGTGAGCCCTCAAAAGGTCACTGTAGAAAGTCACATCAATGTCACGTTCAAACACAGAAGGACTGAGAAGTATTCGCTTCATATTGTGGCTGTAGCAATGTACCACAAACCTAGTGCCTTAGCACATGTTTATTATCTCACATTTCTGGATCAAAATGAGCCTCTTTGGACTCAAACCACAGTGTTCCCCAGTATGCGTTCACTCTGTCAGTGCTGTAGAAAATGTCATGTTCTTGAGTTTTCTAATGGCTGTAGATGCTCAGTCTTTGGCTCTTGTCCCCACATTTATTTTGACCTCTCTTATGTTAAGGCTTAAATCTAGAGCTTCAGGGGAGGGACTTTGAGAAGCTGATTGGATCTGGGGGATGGTACACTCGTCAGTGATCCACTGATGAAGCCACGGCTGAAGGCGCCAGTAGCAGGGAGGGCCAGGTTGGAAGAGGCAGGGTGTGGGGCATGACCTGGGTAGATGACATCCCTCTCGGCCTCCTCCCCTCTGTCTCTGCTTCCTGGCTGCTATTACAGGATGAGCTTTATGCTGCCCTATGGTCCCACCATACCCTTCCTGCTTGGGTGCTGTAGGAGTCCTTGCTTTGTAAACACCCTCATGCTGTGCAAGAGGAGGGCAGGGAGACGCTGTGAGAGCTACACCCACCCTGGGTGCTTACAGTATAAGGGAGGAAAAGAGGTTGGCTCTTCCCCACCTTTTGCCCTAGCCACTGCCACCTTGAACTGTTACCCTATGCCAGGCCCCCCTGCCTTGGAACCAGCTCATTAGAGACTGAAACCTCCACAAACTGTGAGCTAAATAAATCCTTCTTCCTTAATTTTGGGTGTCCGGTATTTTGTCTAAGCAAGGAGAGAAAAGTAACCAAGATAGATGCCAACTGCCAGCAGACAGAATCCTCTAAAAGCTGTGAGCCAAAATAAACCTCCCATCCTTTAAATCGAGTCTCTTTAGCTGACGTCACTGCAGACGAGCACACGGGTGTCTCTGAGCATCCGTTGTGTTGCACACAAGAAGAACCTGGATATGGCCGAAACAAAAATACCGAGAAATTTCAGGGGTGGGGGGATTTGAGAAGCAAATGGGAAAATGTACTTAGCCCTATCAAAATGAACAGATGTAGAAACTTTTCCAGACACATGAAAACTAGCTTGAAATCACAAAAGCTAAAATACTAAAGCTTCCAAGCCAGTCCATGGAGGCCTACTTTCTTTCTTGCTGGTCACTGTGTTCTCATTCAGTTCAGGCTGCAGGAATTTTTGGAAGCTGATTGCAGTCTCTTACTCACCTGACCATCACTGGGAAGATGTAAAGTTGAAAACTCACTTAAGCGTATGCCACATACTAAAATCTGGGTTCCTCTGAAGGCCAGGTGTTTCATTCGTGGGACTGCTTACCTCTTCCTGACTTTTTATTTCATCGATGTAATAATTGGGATTGCATCACTGATTCCAATGCCCCTTCATTTTTCTACCATGTTATAAAATTTCAAAACCATTTAACTCATTCTTCCTTTCTTAAATAAATCATTAAAAAATCAAATGAAATATTTGGTGTAAATAATAGAATAAATCATGGAGTAGGAAAAGCTGACAAAAATAAAACTATTATTAGCTGGATAGTCTGAAATCTTTTAAAACTTTTAAATCTTTGTCAGTTAATTGAGAATTGGCTTGGAATGACAAAATTTAGAGGATTCCATATATCAACATTTTGAAGAAAACCTATATAACCTTTAAATATTTATACTAAAAAACTAAAAGCGTTAAACATAGTGTTACTGTTAAACTAAAGAATGCATTAACAAAAAAATAGAAGGAAAAGGATAAGTGAAAATTAAAATTAATGAGCTAGAAGACAAATAAAATGAAGAATTTCAACAAAATCAATAATTGATGCCATGGAGAAACTTTTCTTGCATAGATAATAATAACCAGAAAAAATAAGAGACTCTAAATAGTATTGTAAATGAAAAAGGGCATGTATCTATGGTTTTACAGAGAAGATTGAATAAATCCAGCTGGAATGTATGAAATTGGATACCTATTATTCTTCACATACAAAAAAATATAGTTCAGGTAGGTTAAGGACTTAAAGTGGACTCAACAACTTAAACTTCTTAGAAAACAAAATAGATGAATATTCTTGAGATCTTAAAATTAGCAAGACTTCATCTTCAAAACAAAAAAAAATTATCATCCATTGCCAATAGAAAGGATTGCCAAATTTGATTATGCTAATACATGAATTCATTTTCATCAGAAGATACTAACAAAAATGAAAAAGTTAATTACAAACAGAACTGATGTTGGTAATAGGCAAACCAATTAAGTAACACAATACGAACTGGTATTGAAGGGGGAAAAATATTCCTACATATCAGTTTTTCAGAAACCAAATTAAAGCTCAGCACATGAAAACTCCAACCAGCTAGACATACTGAGATTAGCACGTATGGCAAATAAATGTAAGAAGAGCGTGAAAACTGCTTAGTATTCAGAAAAAAAATACAAGCTAAGACCTTGATGAGATATTGTATACCCATTTCTTTGAGTAAGATATATTGTTTCATCTTTGGGAATATAAAGTTCTTAAAATTACAAGGTTAACAAGTGACAGAATCTGGAAATGTATCTTGGTTGACTTCCCAAAGCTATGCTCTGCTTTACCACCACTTACTCCGGAAAGAGGTGTCTGACGTTTCAGATTCTTGTTGTTTGTCATTGTTCCCCATCTTTGACAATTCTGGACCCATAATATTTCTTTAACTGATACAGTCTGCCTTTCATGCCCATGTGGTTGGCATCCATGGATGAAACCTACTGCAGATCAGTACCATTTGGGGAAAATGCACCCATATTTGTAATGGTTCATGCCTGTGTCAACTTGAGAAGTTTAGAAGCTTAAGTAAGTAACTCAAGAGCTCTACACCCTAGGGGGTTGGGGATACCTCCTTACCACGCTAGGATGTTCATTCTGTCAACTTCAGTTTAGAAGTTTACTTAAGTGACTCAGCAGGGGACCAGGTTCTTCACTTTGTAAACATCCTGAGCCTGTTCATGAGGAGGGCTGGAGATGGTGTGAGTGCTACACCCACCCCAGGGCAGGTAGCCAGCATGCAATAAATATAAGGCAGGAAAAGCGGCTTGTTGCCCCAATTTTTGCTCTTGCTGCTTTTGCTGTCTTCTGCCAGCTTGAATTGTTACCCCTGTGCCACGCCACCCTGCTTTGGAGCCAGTTGATTACGGACTGAAACCTCCACAAACTGTGAGCTAAGTAAATCTTTCCTTCCTTAATTTTAGGTGTCAAGTATTAGCAATGAGAAAAATGTAACTAAGACAATATCGAACATATACAGACTTTTCTCTTTATCATTACTCCCTAAACAAAAATTAGAACAACCAATTGCAAAGCATCTACACTGTACGAGGTGTCACAAACAGTCTAGGAATGGCTTAGAGTGTATGGGAAGATTGCATCGGGTATGGGCAAATATCACACCATTTTGTTAATAAAGAATTTGAATGTCTGCAAGGTTTAGTATCCTCAGGATCTGGAGCTTGTACCCCAAGAATAATGAGGGAAAACTGTGTTTGTAAATATGAATAAGTACACATTTGCCAGTTGTAAAACAATATACCCAGCCTTAGCCACAGCATACACTTCATTTTCCTCAAGGATCATCATGAAACACATTGGGAGAAAATTGCAGTGGAAGCACTGTTTAAAAAGTCTTTGCTTTGCACTTGGTCAAAATGCAATGCTCTCTGTTCTCTGCTTCCCTTCCTTTTTATTTGCCTTATTTCCTATTTTGTCCCATAGTACAACAGTTAAATGTCACAGGAGAAAACACTAGGTGGCTCATTACTGTAGCCCATTTGGTAATAAATAAGAAACCCTAAAAAAGTGTTTAAATCTCCATCAGTTAGTTGGAGACCTACCTTAACCAAAAGGAATTATGGAGATATATCAGAGAAAATAGATGACATTGGCTTTTGGTACCACTTTTCTCTCCCTGGATTTAGTTGACTGAGAATACAGAGGTCAGAAAGAGAGATATTCACAAGTTCTCTTCACTGGCTGTGAAGTTGACGTGGAAGATGGGTGGGAAAAGCTTCAGGGTGACTGATTATTCATGGGGGGGCAAAGTCCTGATCTCTATTTCACGTTAGGTACAAATAAGTTTCAGGCACACTGTGCAAATAAATATAAATAGTAGAGCTGCAGAGCTTTTAGGGTATAACAGAGGACAGTTTCCATGTGGTCTTAGGATAGTCATCACTTTATTAAACAGAAAGCTGAGTGCGCTATAAATGCCTCAAAAAGGCTGACTTTCTGTTCAGTACCAAGAACAATCACACATTCAAGGTGTGATCAAAGCATACAGTGAGTTGAAATTTAAAGTTTTTATTAGAGTAAAAGACACATGGGCATTGCTCTGCCTCACAATACTCCCCCTCACCTCAAATACACTTCTCGGTGTCCTTGCCACTTTTTGGAGCAGTTTCAGACGTCCTCTTCCTTGAATGTCTTTAGTTGTGCTGTTGTGACTACCTCGAAGTCTCTAAAGGACTCAAAACCTGTCATGGTCACTGTGGCTTCGGGGAAAAGCCAGAAATCACATGATGCCGGATCCTGAGGAGAAGGCAGCTGAGGACTCTGCCGTGTTTTTACGAGCCTGCCGTTCTCCTGGACAGCAGTCAGCAGCGGTATTCATCGTATTTCTGGTCGCACCTTAGAAAGACACTCCTGGGACAGGATTTCTAGAACTGCCTCAGAAAGTGGAAAGAACAGTAGCATAAGTGCTTCAAAGTGAGAGGCAGGATTTTGCAGAGGGTTGTGCTATGCATCTTTTCTTGTAATAAAAATTTTATTCCAATATTCACTGTAGACACTGATCAAACCCCCTGTATGTTACTGCAACTTTTGCAAGAGTTTGGAATGATCCACTATTGTTGGTCTAACCCAGGACACAATCTATACTCCAGATGTTCAGTGAGACAAGGTTTCACTGTGTAGCCCAGGCTGGCCTTGAACTCAGGGCAATCCTCCTGCCTCATTCTCCTGAGTGCTGGGATTACAGATGTGTGCCGCCACACCTGGCTAATAATCCAGGCATTTCACTTTAAGGATATCTTTTTTAGAAGAGCCTGCACACCTAGAGCAAAATGTAGACTAAAACATTCAGAGGGGCGCGATGAAAAATGACCATCAATGATGCAATGTACTGATACAATGTATTAACGATCCATTATGTAATGGTCCCCTCATGCAATGATCAGAAAACAGCAATGGAAATGACCAAATGGTTACATGTGGCAGTGTCACCAAGTCTCACAATATAAATGTGAGCAAAAGAAACCAAACAAAATGTGCATGACACATACATAATTTCATCTGGACAAATTTCAGAATTTGGCAAAACTGTAAGTCAACTTACTGGTTACTTCACAGGAAAGAGGAAAAGACAGTACTAAGGAAAATACCGAGGCCAGCAGCTGGAGCAGTGATGGCGAACTTTCAAGAGCTTTCAGTCATAACAAGCAGCCGTGTGGGACCTGCGTGCTGTACGTCGGCCACCACTGCACGAGAGGATGCGTGGAAATCAGTTTCCTGCCATGAATGGTGAATGCACTATTCCCTTGTCATATGCGGTCAGGCTGCACATAAACAAATGTGTCCTTTACTGAGAGGACATTGTACTTCCATTTCTTAAAAATATATCTGAGCAACTATATTGAAGATAACAATACACAATATATTAACCATTGTTAATCTATTATCTTGTTTGAAATTCTGTTTTTAATCTTGTTTCCTTTTAAAATAAAAGAAAGTGAAGGGACCTAAGGCATCCTCACAGGGCAGGTACTTTCCCCATTTTATCACAGTGTGCACTTGGCGTGCCCCACCTCGGGTGTCTGATCCTGCTGCTCCATTTAGGTTAGGAACTAAATTGTTTGACATTTTCTGGATCTTATGTCTTAGTTACTTTTCTCACTGTTAGGATGAAATGCCAGACACCCACAAGTTATGGGAAGAAAGGTTTGTGTAGCACACAGTTTGTAGAGGTTTCAGTCCACAGTCAGCAGGCTCCAAGGTAGGACGGCATGGCAGAGGGACATCACAGGGGAGAAACAGCCCATGACAGGCAGACGGGAGGTGGCAAAGCAATATGCAGCCAAAAGAAGCAGCAAAAGCAGAAGCCTGCCTCTCCCCTTGATCCCATCCGGGCTACCAGCCTTTTGGGTAGTGCTACCCAGAACTGTGCTATTCAAATAGGGGAACTAATTTAGTACCACACACTCTAGATACAGCCAGCTCCAAAAAGCCCCACTTCTGAGCACCTGAGGCTTTGGGAGGACTGTAGATACAAGTCATAATACCCTGTATCATGATTCTGCCCTGTCCTCCAGCTTGGGTGCCACTTTGCATTGTAAACATGGTTCCACATTTCCCACCCCCGCATCCTTGATGAAACTGGCACAAATAACAGGCCTGTAAACAGACAGGCCTAATGTCAGCTCCAAAGGGCAGCTGCTCCAGAGGACACACTCGGACCCAGGCATGGTGCAGTCCATCACGGGGCACAGGTCAGCATCATAGCTCTCCACACACACACACACACACACACACACACACACTCTTGCTGTCCGCGCAGGATCAAAGGAACCAACTGAAAAAGCACAACTCCCAGCATCCTCTCTGCCACAGGAGCTATCAAAGACCACATAACCTGGTGAGGCCAGGAAGGAAGCTGATGATGGTTTCCAGACAGGTTC
>PVLA01015430.1:0-25387 GCA_004027455.1 Hydrochoerus hydrochaeris
TTTCTGTGCAGTGTGATTCTTGTTCATGAATTCTCTGCCTACCCCTATGTCTTCAAGATTTTTACCTACTTTGTCTTGCAACAGATTTAGTATTTCTGTTTTAATATTTAGATCTTTGATCCATTTGGATTTTAGTTTAGTACATGGTAATAGGCATGGGTCTAATTTTAGTTTGCAGCACACGGATAGCCAATTTTTCTAGCACCATTTATTAAAGAGACTGGCGTTCTTCCAGTGAACATGCTTGACCCCTTTATCAAAGATAATGTGGTTGAGTGTGTTTGTAGTTGTATCTTCTAATCTATTCCATTGATCTTCAGGTCTGTTTTTATTTCAGTACTATGTTGATTTTATTACAGTAGCTTTGTAGTATAACTTCAACTCAGGGATTGTGATGCCTCCTGCCTTAGCTTTGCTGCTTAGAATCGCCTTTGCTATTCTAGGTCTCTTCTGGATCCAGATGAATTTTAGGAGTGATTTCTCTAGATCTATGAGGAATGTTATTGGTATTTTCATTGGGATTGCATTGAATCTGTATAACAATTTTGGGTGAAAAGCCATTTTTACAATATTTATTCTTCCTATCCATGAACAAGGGATATCTTTCCATTTTCTTAGGTTCTCTTTGATTTCTTTTTCAGAGTATTTTAATTTTCCCTGTACAACTCTTTTACATCTTTTGTAAGATTAATTACTAAGTATTTCATTTTTTTGGATGCTAGTGTGAAGGGTGTGGCTTCTCTTATTTCTCTCTTGGTGATTTTGTTGTTAGTGTATAAGAACGCTATTGATTTTTGAGTATTGACTTTGTATCCAGCTACTTTGCTGAATTTATTTATTATATCTAGGAGACTGTCAGTGGAGGTTTGTGGGTCTTCTATGTAGACTATCATGTCATCTGCAATTAATGATAATTTAACTTCTTCTTTTCCTATCTTTACTCCTTTTATTTCCCTCTCTTGCTTAATTGCTCTAGCTAGTACTTCCAGTACTGTATAGAATAGGAGCGGTGATAATGGACATCCTTGTCTTGTGCCTGATTTTAAGGTAAAGGCTTTCAGTTTTGGAACATTTAATATGGCACTCACTATTGGTTTTTCACAAATGGCCTTTATAATATTGAGATAAAGACCATCTATTCCAATTCTCTGTAAGGTTCTTATCATGAATGGGTGTTGGATCTTATCAAAAGCCTTTTCTGCATCTATAGAAATGATCGTGTGATTCTTGCTTTTGTCTCTATTGATATAGTGGATTACATTAATTGATTTACATAGGTTGAATCATCCCTGCATGCCTGGGATGAATCCCACTTGTTCATAATGTATCATCTTCTTGATGATTTGCTACATCCTGTTTGCCAATATTTTATTGAGAATTTTTGCATCTATTTCCTTAGGAAGATTGGCCTGTTATTCTCTTTTTTAGCTGAGTCTTTCTCAGGTTTTGGTACTAGAGTGATATTTGCTTCCAGGAATGACTTAGAGAGAATTGCTTCCCTTTCGATATCATTGAAGAGTCTGAGGAGTGTGGGCATTAAGTCTTCTTTGTGTTTCTTGCAGAATTCCGCAGTGAATCTGTCTGGGCCTGGGCTCTTCTTTGTTGGTAGGGACTTGACTACATTTTCAATTTCATTCATAGAAATTGGGTTATTCAGCAGTTTTACATCTTCTTGATTATGCTTGATTATTTTTCTAGAAATCTGTCCATTTCCTCTGTGTTATCATAACTATGAGAGTATAGGTTTTCGAAATAGTTGTTGATGATCTTCTGTATTTCCACAGGGTCGGTAGTGGTTTCTCCTTTTTCATTCTGTATTGCATGAATTTGAGTCTTTTCTTTCCTTTTAATATTAGGTTGGCTATGGGCTTGTCAATTTTATTTATTCTTTCAAAGAACCAACTCTTTGATTCATTGATTCTTTGAATTGTTTTCTTAGTCTCTATTGCATTAATTTTTGCTCTGATCTTTATAATTTCCTCCCTTCTTTTGGATTTGGACTTGGCTTGCTCTTCTTTTTCTAGATGTTTCAGGTGTAATATCAGGTTTCTTATTTGGGTTCGTTCTGTTTTCCTAATGTGGGAACTCTTTGCAATGTATTTTCCTCTGAGGACTGCTTTCATTGCATCCCACAAGTTCTGGTAAGTTGTATTTGTATTTTCATTTGCTTGTCAATATTGTTTAATTTCTTCTTTAATTTCCTCTGTGACCCACCGATTGGTCAAGAGTGTATTATTTAACTTCCATTTGTTTGTGTGGCTTTTGCAGTTACTTTTTTCATTAATTTCCAGTTTCATGGCACTATGATCCAATAACATGCATGGGACAATTTCAATTCTTTTGCATTTACTTAAATATGTTCTGTGGGTTAGTATATGGTCTATTTTAGAGAATTTCCCATGAACTGGTAAAAAGAATGTGTATCCTGATGTTGTTGGATGGAACACTCTGTATACATCTATCAAATCCTTTTGTTTTTAGGTGTGATTCAGTTCTGTTATTTCTTTGCTTATTTTCTGTCTAGTGGATCTATCCCTTTGTGTCAATGGTGTGTTAAAGTCCCCCATTATAATTGTGTTATTGCCTATTTGATTTTTCATTTCTGTTAATACTTGCTTTGTGTAGATGGGTGGTCTGGAATTTGATGCATATATATTTAAGATTGTTATCTCTTCTCTTCCTCTTGCAGTTTTCTCCTAACTAGTATGTAATTACCTTCTTTATCTCTTTGGACCATTCTTGATTTGAAGTTCATATGGTCTGCAATCAGAATTGCTACCCCCGCTTTTTTTTTTTTGAGTTCCTGTTGCATGGAGTATTGTTTTCCCTCCTTTGACTTTAAGTCTATGAGTTTCCTTTTGAGTTAGATAGGTTTCTTGTAGACAGCATATTGTTGGGTGTTGTTTCTTGATCCATTCTGCCAGTCTGTTTCTTTTATTTGGTGAATTGAGGCCATTTACATTAATGGTTATAACTGTCATATATTGGTTTATTGTTGACATGTTATCTTTCTGATATTGTATCTTAGCTTTCCATTCTGTTTGTTTGTGCTGCTAAGCAGTTTTTTCCTATGTGTATCTAGAATGTCTTCCAGTATTCTTTGTAGGTTTGGTTTGGTGATCATCAAGTTCTTCAGCTGTTCTTTAACATGGAAGTATCTTATTTCTCCATCTATTTTGAAGGACAGTTTTGCAGGGTACATCCATCTGGGTTGGAATTTGTTTTCTTGAAGGATCTGAAATACTTCATTCCATGCTCTTCTTGAATTCATCATTTGTGTTGATAAGTCTGCTGTGATTCTGATAGGTTTTCCTTTATAGGTGACCTGTCTTTTCCCTCTAACAGCTTTTAATATTCTGTTCTTTTGTTGGATTTCTGGGATAGTGAATATTATATGTCTGGGTGTAGTTTTGTTTTGGTTATGGCTATTTGGAGTTCCATATGCCTCACTAATCTATATGTCAGTTTCCATATTCATGTTTGGGATGTTTTCAGCTATTACTTCTGTAAATAGCCTGTTGATATCATTTGTGTTTTCCCTGTTTTTTTTAATCCCTGTTAATCTTATATTGTTTTTCTTTGCATCATCTTGCAGCTGTTGAATTGTTATTTCCTGATTTTTTGTTATTGTTAGAACATCTTTCCTTTCCTGTTCACTAGCTACAATCTTATCTTCGAGGTCTGAGATTCTATTTTCACTTTCATTGAGATGGTTTTTGCAACTTTCATTACAGTTTTTGATTTCCTGTATATCTCTTTGAATCTGCTTAATGCATTCTGTTTGTCTCTTAAACTGTTCATTCAGGGATTCTATCATTTTGCTTTGTTCCTCTAATTGTTTATCTGTGTCTTTGTTGCATGCATTCAGTATTTCTTTCACTATTTTTATTATTTCTTCTTTTACCTGGGAGAATATTTCTGATTTGAGTTCCCTCATAGCTTCCTGTACTTGCTTATTTATTTCAGTTGATATCATTTCATACATTTCAGGTGTATGTGTAGCTTTCTTTTCTATGTACATGGCTCCTATTTCTTGGGATGGGCTGGAGGTTTGAGATTGCATTTTGGTCTTTTGTTTTTTCATTTTCCTGTATTTCCATGTTTCCAGCAATTTTCCAAAACTTTCCCTCATGGTTCAGCACTGGCTTGGCTCCCCCTTCAGTGGGCCTGGCTCCCCTGGTTGAATGAAGGTCACTGGGCACAGTCCACTCAAGCCTGCTGAACCTCTGGAGCCTAGTCCAATGACCCAAGGGGACTGGGCAGGCACCCAGCCATCGGGATCGAGGGTCTCAAAACCTTTCTGGGTCTGCCTTGGTGAGCTGGTACTTGCCTCATGGCCTGATACCTTAAGTATATATCCATTTCTTATTTAACTTTCTTTAAAATTTCTGCTATTTTTGTAACCATTTAGAACTGCAATTATTTTTGATGAATGCAAAAGGACACAAAGTTTTAAAATAAAAAATTTTCAATATAGCTGCATTTATTTTCTTACAAGCAATTCAAATTTATCCTTCTTTAATGCAGAGTAATATATTTGATATCATTTCAGGAAAAATATACGTCAAGACAATTATTCAAAACTTTTCACAAATCAAAAAGTGTACAAAAATATAAAGGAAATAAAAATAATCATGTTTACTATTCCCTCAAAAATTTAGATTAAAAAATTTTAAACAGAATCCCATCTTCTCTTCATGAAGTTTTGGTGAGAATTCCACATGGAATTCCTGTACGTCTTCCAACACAGTAGAATTGTAGCAACTAAATTTTCAAGTGTGGGGTTAAAGAATAGACATCATTTTCTTGTTTAAAAACAAGGAAAGATAAAAATTAATTAAAAATGACTTTTGAAATATAATCATCATCATCAGTACTAACTTATACAAAGGGAATTCTCTTTATTGAGTAAATATTGTTATCATGTTTTATTTTGTAATTTTTATCAATTTGGTCATCTTCCAGATATTCCAAGGTATATACTTCCTATTTCTTTAAATTTGGTAAAGCTATGTATATCAAGGGTTTCTAGCTCATAAAATACAAACAAAATAAAGTGTTTCATTACTGGCCTGACATATTTCACTGACATCCTGAGATATTCATCCTCTGTTACAATATTTTCTCTATAAGATCCTCTTTGAAGATGACCATCTTACAAGCCTTCTCCTCCTTGCATGCCCATGTTCCTCCCTTTGTACATAGAATATTCCTATTTTATTGCCCTATCTTTTCATTCCTATGGCCTAGTGATTTTCTTTCAAACAGAAGACAGCAAAGGAGATTCATCCTTTTGGTAATGGTCTACATATATCCAATTTGTAGGATATGTAGAATACTCTTTCAAGAACACTTAGTTTTTGCCTTTGATGAGAGTCCTCCTGTCCTATCTGTGAAGACTCCAGAGTTGGGAAGCTGATTTAGATCTCCTTACCTATTCAGTACCTAGCTAAGTACAGCAACATGCCTCAATTATGAAGGACAATCAGCAGAATATTAAACTTGGGTGTGCTTCACATGAGTATTATGTGAATCACTTACTAAAACAGTTTATTGGACACCACTCCTAAACCTGACTCATTAGATTTAGAGCAATGCCCTATATTTGCATTTCCAAAATGCTTCAAGTCTGACACTGCTCTTCCATTGATCCAAAGTAGCATGTTAGCACCGTGTCCTACAAATAGCCCTGAGTTTCCAAGATTCTTGCATGATGAAGTGGACAGCGTAAACAAACAGCATCTGTAGTGTCCTGATAAGTATCATCTGAAGTGCTCTGGGAGCCAGACAAATTAGTGTCACCCATATAAACCTCTGTACCATATATACACTATGTAAGTTTCCTTGGAATTTATCATCAAACAATGAAGCAAACCAAAGCAGTGCTGTCACCATCAAGCCCCTCTCATTGTGGTAACCAAGTATGGGACAGAACACCATTGACAGCATAAGGGCTAATGATTTAGGCAGCCAGCACTGGACGCACTGAGTATTTTTTGGGAGTTGCATATGCAGTCTGCTTCCATTCTCCCCTATATCATCCTGCTAGTAAATCTTGATTCACCTTAACTTGTCCTTTTACTGCCTACATAAAGCTCATCTCTTGGAATTTGTCCTCAAGTATTTGCTTAGATCTTTTGGTCACCCAGTTTTTGGATGTCTGTACCCCATGCAGAGATGGTGCATGAATGTGACAACCACACTTTGGAAATCACTGATCAAACCTAATGTACTAAAATTTACTATCAAATAAAAGCAGAATAGAAACTACAAAAGCTTATTGAAATAACACGGTAAGCTAAGAATAAATGTTTAAGTATTCTTGAGGGTTTTTAAAATTTCTAGTAGTGTCTTTGTGAGCAGAATTGTAATAACAAATTTTGTTGAAATTTTAAGTGTATTTTCATACTCCAGGATTATATTTTATTCCAAAGATATCAGGTTTTGGCCAAATGTTAATTCATCACATGTGGCCTTCATAAGTTTACTATTACTCTGTATAACACATTCCTCCAGAATTTAGTGACCTAAAACAATAAATGTATTATTATTGATTATTATTGTAATTTCTGTGATTTAGGAATCTAGGTATTGTCTAGCTAGAAGCTCTACATCATAGTCTTGCAAAAAGTTGAAAATGAGATCTCTTTCCAGATTTTTCAGTCTGATGCAAAGTCTTGCTAAGTGATACAGCTGCAATGCACCAATGTATTGCTTCTCATGTGGTCGAGGGCAGGACTTGGTTCCTTCAGGCTGATGACTGAATTTAGCTTCACACTTTCTGTCAGCCAGAAGCTTCCAACTGTTCCTTGGCTGAAAGTATAAAAGAAATAAAAATGAAGCCAGAAAAAGATTTCAAGCTATAATCCTCCAATTCACAGCCCATTAGCCCTAATAGATCTTCACCATTCTGAGCAAGTAAGCAGTAAGTAAAAGTTTCATACTTGACTATCAGAAAATGGAGACAAGTGTGAGTCAGGTCAGAAACCACATCTCATATGGAGATTTAGAATCTGGAAGCCTATGTCTATGGTATCCATGAAAAAGTTTCAGGATAATAAAGCAGAAAATGACTATAAATTGTAAAGTGAAACAAAAGTGTTCTTATTTCATCACTAATACTTTCAATTACATGAACAGAAAAAAGGACCCATCTTTTGAGAAATAAATTTAAGTTAAATTTGATTGAGCAAGGAGATGGGCATGGGTGCCCCCAGGAATGCTCATCTGGGTGGTCCGGGAGGGTCCTGCGGGCCTGTAGTTGGGCACTATACTTGGTCCCTCTCTCCTTCCTCTGTGGTGCTGTTGTCTTGCTTTGCTGCCAGGAGCTGAGTGTTTCAACATCACCATGATAATATACCTGTCTTGGAGCTTGTAGACCATAGACTGAATCCTCTAATTTAAATTCTTCTCATTAAGAGTCTAGATGCCAGGTATTGTATCCCAGCATCAGAAAGGCTAAGAAGATCCTGGAAATCAATTGATCCTATATATCAATGTACATATGCACATATTTAAATACATAGTTCATATATATGCATCTGATTATGGACACTGTTCTCAGAATTTTCATATCTTCAAATAGCAGGAAGTCTTTGAGTGTGTCTTAGTCACCTTCCCATTGTTGGGACACAAAAAAGGAGACCCAGGATGTTAAAGAGTAGATGCTTATTAGGTTCACAGTTTCTAGTGAGTTCTGTTCAGATTGCCTAGTTCTGACAAAGAAATGCGCAATGGAAAGGTATGGAAGAAGAAATCTGCTCATTTCATGGCAGCCAGGAAATTGGGTTGCAGGGGCCGAGCTGAAGAGAAGAATAAAATTTTCCTTTCCAAGTCACACCCGGTGTCTGACTCCCAACTAGACCTCACCTTCCACCAGCACATTCAGCAATGGAATTTATCAGTGACTCCAGTGACAAGTGTAAGGCCCTGTGATCTTATAATCATAAAACGTAAGATTTGGGGGACTATTTTAGATATAAACCATAAAAGAATGTGCTTTCTACTAGTACAAGTATTTGCTTTGCTGTTTTTATTTTTATTACTTCATATTTGCACTACATGATGATACTTTCATCATGGAGGTTTGGTACTATGCTTTTAATATATTTTAATATCCAAGTTATTGTTAATTAACTGAAAAGCATATAAATAAACTTTGTTCTTACTGATAGAAAAATTTTTCCAGCGTTGTTTGTTGTTCATCTTGGGCCCAAATATAAGTGTGTTACTAGGATAAATGCTTCACGGTAGAAAAACTGGGGAAAATACAGTACACTTTTCATTTTGAAAGATATTGCTGAATGTCCTATAAAGATTTTATCCAATTTAGCCTGTAATTTGATAATGTATAAAAACACACATTTTTCTAAGCCTTTCTCAATACTGTAAAGTTTATAGATACTCTACACTTCACAAAATTTTTGCTAAAAACTGGCATCTCTTTGAAGTTTACTGTATGTGCCTTTTATTTTATGTTTGTAGGGTTTTAATAAAAATCTTAAAGCCTTGTATGCTTCCTTTTCTGCTGCTATGTATTGATTTCTTTTGTCTTTATTTTTATTCTTTACTGAGTTATTCATTTTTTATTGTTTGTAAGAATCTTTCAAAATAATTTTATCAGAATAAGTGTGGTATTTTAAGTTTTCATTTTATTACACATTATTTCTCATTTGCCATTTGCAAGTAGAATTTTTAAATAATATGCAATTACTTAAAAGTAGCAAGGAGCACTAATTTATAAATTGCAGTTCTGAAAAAGAAGTGCTGTAGATAAGGTGAGGGCTTCCCACTCCCTTTTGTTAAAGGCTTGGTGGCCACTAGTAATGTGGGTTAGATGGTCATCAGTCCACCACCAGCCTTCAGTCTGTTTTCTCAAATTTTGGCTTACTTGTAAAAGGCCATCTTGCCTGAAGTCATTCTCTTTGCAGAACAGCTCATAGGCAGTGACTGAGACAAATACAAATATCCACTCACTATAGCATCACTTTGACAGGCTAGAGTGGTACCTGCTCAGTAGGGTGAGGGTTTGTGCAACTCACCGACACAGAATTTTGCCTCTGCCTAATTCTGTGACTCTTTGAAAAATACAGTCATGCATAATAATTCCTGGTACACCAACATTGCTTTACTATTTGATTTCTAAGAAATTCACTTCTGGCAAGGTACAATTGTGAACTACAGCAATCCTAAAATGAAAATCTCAGGAAGGAGTTAATAAGCACATTTTGGTTTTCATTTGTTTGTGTTTTGTTTCTTTTTTGTTTGCTTATATTCCATTTTGAAATTCTTTGTTAGAGTAGCCTTAAAAAAACTTTGCAAATACCAATTATCCTATCTGTTTCCCCTTCAATTTTCTGTCTAGATTCTATCCAGTCTTTTCTTTTGAGATTGTGTATATATACTTTATATAAAATTGCTTCCCATTATTATTTTTTTTTTCATTCTGGACAAATCAGTAATTGTCTACTGAACCATTTTGGTTTGCTCCATATTTGCATTTTTGAATTCCAATTAGAACTTGAAGTTTGGTTCTCCTCTTATCTTCTATTTCTTTCTTTCTTTTAAACTTTTATTAGTAAATATTTGGTGTGCAGTACATAATGGCTACCTGTGCGGAGTTGGTACATATACATAACACATCTTAATTCTTTCGTCAAACACTTTCCCTGTCCTCCCTTCTCCCTCCCTACATTTTCTGATCCCCTTCCATTTGAGAAAGATCTATCTCCCTACTTCCTATTTGGTATCTTTTATTTTGCACTTAAGTTTGAGCTCTTATTCAGAGAAACTACATAATTTCCTTTTTCATGTTTCTCAAACTTCAATCCATTTTACATTGCATTTTATGCATTGTTTTAAATTTTATTTTCAATTGTTTTAATTAAATCTTCCTTTCTAACTTTAAATTTAATATAGATAATGGATAGATGTATAGACAATATATAGATGTATCATGTATAGATGAATAGATATTTTTTCAGAATATTAATTTTTGCATCTCCATAATTATTTTAACTGTCATTTTTTGCATGTTGAATTATTCCATTTTTATTCTGAAATATTTAAATGGAAGGTAATACTAAATTTAATTTGACTTATTCTTTTAGTTTTCACTGCTTTTTTCATTTTGTGAGAACCCTAATTCTGAAATTGTTAGTTTTCTTTCCCTCACTGCCATAATATCATCATCATCAGAAACATTAGGACATTTCTCCTTTTTCTACTTTGTTCATGAAAAACGAATTCAAAAAGAAAAAAATTCAGAATGTAGATGTTAACATGTTTAGAGAAGAGAGACTTCAGGAAATGATATCCATATTTAGAAGAATTCATGAAATTAATTTTAAAGCTAGGATGCTGGATAAGTTCTATTACTATCTCCTATGCACTAAAAATTTTGAAAATTAATTAAATGATTAAATAAGTGAAAAAAAGGAAATTATAGTGGAATTTGAGGTAAAAGATGACAAGACACACATTAACACTCTTCTAGATGACCTTATGGCAGACACAGCAGAAAAACAAAGCTATTATTTCAAAATGAGTTGTTTTACATAATGTGATAAGGATACATGTGATATTTTCAGCTCTTTCTTCACCATAAAAACACAAAACTCAAAATGAATGTATCAGAATATCTATTTATAATCTTAAATTAATAATTATATAACAGGGCTTTACACAGGCCAACTTGACTCAGATAATGAAATCTTTCAAATGAACAAGATTTTTAAAAAGGTTAAAAAAGAGGAAAAAATAGCGGGGCAAGAAAAGGAAGTGAGAGACAAAATAATATGCACGAGAGAGAGAGAGAGAGAGAGAGAGAGAGAGAGAGAGAGAGAGAGCACAAGACAGACACACAGACAGAGATAGAGAATACCATTCAGACTGAAAGAAACCCCAGACACCTCAATTTGGACATTGAAGTAAATGTACTGTAACTGATATTAAGTGATTCAAGTTGAATATAGAAATACTTATTAGATATTTAAGGACATTAATAAATTAAAATATAATAAAATTTATCTTTTTTAGACTCAAGTTAAAATAATAACTGTTCATCCAACATCAACGTTAGAGGGGTAGTCAAGAGTGGATAATGGTTTAAAAAAATTTGCCTGGGTTGATAATTGTTAAACCTTTCTATGTGAACTGGAAAAGGAAGGCAATTTCCTGATTTTTCACAAGTACAACATTGATTTCTTTACATTAACTTGTTTAAGGGATGAAAATCTGCCATTGAAATGTACACATTTCCATGCTAGTGCTGTTATTTCTTTTTTTATTCACTACTTTGTATTTGAAAATTTATTAACTAAAAATATTGTATATATAAACCATAACCACTCATTCTTTTCTTTTTTATAAGGTGTTCTCCTCTTGAAAGAAGAGAATTGGGAAATTTTCAATACAGGAGTAGTTGGTCGTTTAACAACGTTTAAAAATTTTTCTTCCCTACAAAGATAAAAATACGTGTCATCTCACAAGATTTGTTTGATGTACAATAAGAATCATTGTAATCTTTACCTGTCTCATTCTTGTTAAAAATGGTAAATTTTCTACTACAAAAATCAATATTATGGTAGTACATGAAATCTAATGAGGTTGATTAAATAATCTTACATGGAAATCATAAATACAAATGAACTTTTGGACATTAAAGAAAAATAATGAAATCTATCTTACATCTTGATCTTGAACATTTTTTTCTAAGAAACTTTGAAAAATAAGTATCCACTTTTTAAGGAAAAATAAAACAATAATAAGAATAAGCAGATATGAGATGTAAGTAAATATAAGCAGGTAAAATGTGTAAGCATGCAAAAAGTATAGAAAATATTAATGCATGCAAATAGTTTTTTTAAAAAAGAACAATTTCTTGAAATACATAATTTTTTTAACAAATCTGACACAAGAAGAAGTAATTGGGATATCTATATGATTATGTAAGAATTTAAATTCTTTATCAGAGACTTCACAATAAGATTACTGTAATAAATCGTTTCATATTTTAAGCTCTTAAGGACCTGAGGCTGTAATCTTTCTCTAAGCAAAAGAGGATCATGCCCTCACATATTTATTTAATTTATTTAATATTAGTGTAGGACTTGCTGTGAATCAGATCTTATTCTCAGTGCTTTATAAGTAATAACTTGTCAAAGATGTGCATTATAATAAGAAAATGAGATAAGGAAAAACATTCATGAATGCTCATTTTAATATAGGCAAAAAGATATTATTTCTTCAACAAAATTGTTAAAATTGAACAATGCAGAAGGAATTCCTTACTATATCTTAAACAAAACTAGAAAAGGTAATTTTTTTCTGAGTTGTCAATATTTTTGACACTCTTTTGATTTATTTGTCAAATCTGAAATCAAAGGAACAAAAATACAGACTATGAGTATTTGTTCTGTACTGTTCTTTAACAGAGGAAAAAAATCTTCAATTTGCCCCCCCAAAAAAATAAAAGACGTTTGATTTGACAGTCAGTCAGGTAGTGCAACTTTTATGATTTTTTCCCCTCGGAGGATGTAAACAACTACGCAACAAGAGCTTTTTCGGCAGCTAGGAAGGTATTTTGTCTGAATAAAACATTAATGAATGTCTTCAGCTTCTCACAATCAGTTAAATCTTTTCTTTTTTTCTTGTAGTGCCCAATTCTACTAGGAAAGTGATCCATATTCTATAGTTCTTGTGACAGATACTAACTTGCCTTGTGAAGCACATTTGTCCTAGTGCATTGCAGTCTGCAATTAAGAAGCACAAGGAAAGAATCTGTCAGAGGAAAATCACAAGCAGACTTCTAACAGATAATTAGTGGTAAAACACGACTACTCCAAGATTTTCTGAATTTCTATAGCATATAAAATTAGAATGTTTTTTAAAAGTCAAGGTTCCTCTAAAAATGTTCCCAAGTACAATATTTTTGATACACCTTCCTCAATACTCCTTAATGAAGCAGGAATAATTCTGTGAGGATTCTCATTAAAGTGCTAAATTAAAAGAGGGGGAAAAGAAAACTTTTGAAGTTTTGAAATATCTTTCATCTTGTCTACTATTCCTCATTTCTAGGAATATATATTGAAGAGAATATATATTCTCTTCATTAAAAGCAGGTTCTCTTTTAAGGTGAAATAAAGATTTCAGGTTGGAATTAATAGAAAATCCTGAGAACACTAGCTTTTTGACATTCAAAATCAGTGAAATATTGCCAATACCAAAATAATGATAATCTCATATCAACTGAACAAAAATTCAATTCAATTGGAAAGTAGTATATATTATTCCTTTATCAAGGCTGTCTATTTAAATGAGACAATAAACTTCAAGTATACTAACAATTTTAGGTGATGCAATTTTTACATGTAACAAACCATTTTCATAAAATAATTTGAAATATTTATTTAAATGAAGAGATTTAAATAATTAAATAACAATAAATGCCAATAAGGATGCTTTATTAGCTATTAATAAAGTATAAGTAAATGGAGGTTCATATATGTAGTGGTAGGAATTGCAAATAACATAATTAATCAAATGCTAACTGTATATTAAGCAAAATGTTGACACATACCTTGACAATAAATGCTGACAAAAGAGAGAAAGAGAGAAATAAACAGAAAAAAATGTGAGAAACAAAGAAAATAATTTCCTGGTGAATTATTTGTGTTTAATACAAATGCAAGAATATAGAGATTTATGGGGAGGTGGATTTTAAAAATAAACTTAAGTAGAATTATAGATACATAAAATAAGAAATAGACATAAAGATTTAGAAATACATACATTTTTTTGCATCTAACAGGGTCCTAGTCAATTAAAACAACAGACTGAGATATAATCCATTACCATATAATAAATTTCATGATTATACATTGGAGAATATATTCCTCTGTTTACTGGGTTTTTTTCTGTCTCTCCCTTATGGATAATGTTACAAACACTATACATATACAAGATCCTTTATGCACAGTGCTTTCTCAGGTACATATATATAAGTGGACTTGATAGATTATACCATAATCCTAATTGTTAGAAAAACTACCAGATATTTTTCTAAATAAATTCAGCATTTCAAATAAATATCAGCATAACATGAAGGTTTTGATTTTTCCACATACTCAGCAGCATTTGCCACGTGGGGCTTTGATTCTAGTAATTTTAGTGGGTGAGAAATTGTATGCTACTGCGAATTCATTTGGAACTCCTATTAGGAAAAATGATGTTGAGAATTGTTTAATTTGTTTGTTGAAAATTTGCAAATCTTCTTTACAAAGATAATTCAAATTCTTCTCCTGCTTTTTCATATTGAGTTTCTTGCAATGAGTAGGAATATTTCATTTACATTTTGTCCTCCACATCCAAATTCTTCACACACAGTTTCAGCATGACAAATTGAGCCTGGCGTGGTGGTGCACTCCTGCAATCCCAGCATTTGGGAGACTGAGGCAGGAGAATCACTGTTAGTTCAAAGGCAGCCTGGGCTACATAAAGGAGTTTAATATCAGCCTGCACTACGTGGTGAGAGCCTATCTAAAAACAAACAAATAAACAAAAAGAACAAACAAAATATAAAAAGTGGAAATACAATGTATCTAAATTTTTCTTGCTATTATTTCCAAAAAACTACAGTATAGCAAGTTTTTACTTCACCTTTACATTACTGCAAGTCATCGAAATATGATATAAAGTATATTGGTGGTATGTAAGGGGTAAATAGGCATAATTTGCCAGTGTTTGTAGGGAACTTGAGAATTGTCAGATTTTAATGTCTATGGAGGAGCGAGATTTTATATGCAATCCTACCCAGACACATAAAAAGTAGCAAAAATTCTGTTATAGAATTTGTGATACAAAAAATGATTTCCCATTTTCTATGCCATTTTTTCAAGTATTGATAGTGTCCTTTAAACACAGGAGTATTTTTTAAAATGTTCATAAAGTTTAATATAACCATTGCCCTAATTTTTATTATTTCAATAACTGAATCAAATATTGAGTGAATCTTTAGCTCTTGGAAAAATCTCTTAAAATTACTTTTTTAGAAATCATTGAAACTAGTTTAATGATATTTTGTGCAGGATTTTTACATACATCTGTGTTATATTCATTGGTAAATTTTTTTCTGCCATAATGAATTATCTCATTTTGCTTTCAAGATAATGCAAGTTTCATCAACTGAGGTGAGAAAAATTCTTTTTTATTTCTATTTCTTTCAAAGGAAGGGTAGTACTTATTTTTAACTATCTTTGGGAAAAGTTAGCTAACCCATCTGGACCTACCATTTATTTTATGTATAAGTTTTGACATTATTCATTCCATCTGGTCATCCACACATTTTTATTGTGGATAAGGTTTTGAATACGGATTCCATCTGCACATTCAATGACACATCTACAGATCAATTCATATTGTGTATTTTTCTGTGAGTTACTTTTGATAGTCCATGTCTTTTTAGAAATTTTACATATATATAATTGTTTGGAAAACAATTAATTAAAATATTCTACAGTTATTTTTGAGTATTTCCAAAGTCAGTAGTAATGTTTTTCTTTAACTAATAATTTCTGCCCTTTCTATTTTAATCTAATATTTTGACAATTTCTAAAATTTTTTTCAGAGAACTAGCTTGCTTACATTAGGTCTCTCAAATACTTTTATATTTTGTAAATTATTAAGTTTCTGTTTTAGTCATCATTATTTATTTCCTTCTCTTTGATTTGGGTTTAACTGGTTCTTCTTTCAGGATCTTAGAATATCACTTTCAGGTCTTCTTGTATTTCTTACTGTAAATTTGCAATTACAGAATTCTTTCAAAAGAGAGTTTTTGTCTCATAAATTTTGATGCATTTTATCTTTATTTTCATCACCTCAAAGTATTTTATGTTTCTCTCTCTCTCTCTCTCTCTCTCCCTCTCTCTCTGTCTCTGATTAATAGTTTGCTTCATAGCACACATTAGAATTTCTGACCACAGAACTATCTGGAAATTTTTCCAGTTATTGACTTTTAATTTTATTTCATTGTTGAATTACTTTACCCTTTTAATTCTTTTTTAATTCTGTTTTATAAAATTGCATTTCATATAGCTTGGATAAAGTTCTAGTTCATATTGAGAAAAATTTATATTTCGGTGATTGAATTATGGAGATCCCATGCTGTTCTGAGGTGGGAACTAGTTAGAAGAGGAACTCACTCAGGTTCTGATCTGGAAGGGTATATTCTTGTCCAAGTGTCTCTTTCTGTCTCCCTTTTTCTCTCTCTCTTTCTCTGCCTTCCTCTCTCTGTTGCACTCTCCTTTTTAGCCATCATAGCATGAATAATTATCCTCCACTAAATGCTTTTACTATTCAGTATCACCCTTAGAACCATCAACCATGAACTGAATCTACAGAACCTGTGAGCCAAAATTATCCGATCCTTGTTTGAATTTTTAGTGTTGAATATTCTGTCCTGGAAATGGGAAATTGATGACTAAAGTATAATTTACAATTACATAAATACCAGATAACATTAACTAATATTAAATTTAATATTACAAATAACAATAAAATGTGTAATTTATTCATCACTTATACTTAATCCTATAAATTAATTGTATGTGTTTTGGATTGAAGTCATTTTTAAAATATTTTCAATTTAAATATAAGCCTTTCATCTTCCTTTGGTCTTGATTTTTTGTGTCTTTTTTTCTGGTCAATATTTTAGTGTAATTGTAATTATTCTTCAGTTCTTGGTAACTCCCTTATTTCCCAGGTAATATGTTATTTCCCATCAGTTTTTTTTTTTTAATTCTGGACATAATTCTACACTGACTTTTATATGACAAGGTATAATTTTTAAATCAGTTAATTAACTAATTTTTTTACAGAACAAATGATAGTTACTTATGCAGAGGCAATTTTCTCTCACCAAATCGTGACATGAGTAAAGATGAATATACATAGGCCTTTGCTTCTTTCCATTCTGTAACCTAACAGATGTATTCATTCATTCCTCCTGAATCCACTGACAGAATTTTATTAAACTGCTAAAATACATGAAAATAAATTATTTTACAAACATCATTTGCAATAGAGTTTCATAAATGTTGAAATGCTGAGATGGAAGGTAAAATAAATCTCGAGGTTGAAGGGCAGAAAGTGCTGTGGCACAACAGGTAGCAAAAAGATTCCCTACTGGGTCTCACTTTCCAGATTTTAACAGTTCAATCACATTTCATTCATAATGCAGATATTGTTTAGGTCTAAGTGGCTCAGATATTTGCAGTTCTCTAAATAGATTTTTGACTAGTGGGATATTGAAGTCTTTAATTATTATTGTTTTTAATTTATTTCACATTTTGGTGTTTTTTATCTCAAATGTATCTTTTATCTTAACACCATTAAAAATGAGCTTAAAATTTTTCTGTTTTGATTTGATTATTTAATCCATTCATATTTAATGTTAATGATACAATTACCTTTACTTCAATATATATATTTGTGTGCATGTGTCAGGGATTGAACTCATGAACTTGCGTTTGCCAAGCAGGCAATTATGTTGCTGAGCTAAACCCCCAGCCCCTGTACTTCAGTAATTTTAATTTTTGTTCTGTGCTTTATATCTGTCTTACTTTCTACTACTATGTTCCTATTTTTGCACTAAACAAATACTTTGTCATATTGCTTTAATTCATTTGCTTCTTGTTTTCTGTAGTTTTTGGATTATTTTTTTATGTCAGCACTTTTTTAAAGGTTTATTTACATAAGTGGTTCATTTTTTGTCATGAGTGACGTGAATCTTACATTATAGTTCCATCTGTAATTGCTGTCTTTTTATTGGCTTATTGAGCATGTTAGTGACTGGCGTGGTTCAGGTCCCTCTCCTCATGCACAGTGTTAATACTCTACTCTTCATGGAATAATTTTGGTATAAAATGTTTCTCTAAAATGAAAGTGGTCTTTTATTTATATTTTCTATCTTTTCTTTTATCATATCCAGCTATTAAACTACATTAATTTAAGACCAATTATTTGTTTCCTCAATTTCTTTAAGTATGCCCAATCTGAAACCTACCTGCATCAAATTTTCATTCTCAAGTCATTTGAACTTGCTAACAGCCGAAAATATGTATAAAGAGACATCTCAGTATATTATTTTTGCAATATAATAAAAATTATAGTTAGTCTTGAAAAGCAGATAAACAGATCCTAAATTATTCCTTTGACCTATTTTTGTCTTACAGAGTTTTAATTTTTTTTTAAGTTTTAATTCTATTCTGAAAAAAATTTACAATGTAGAAATATATCAAAATTTGGCATAATATGCAAAAGTTATTTAATCATAAATGACAGATACTTTAAAGAATAAATATACATATGTGATTCATAATTGCACTGATAGTCACCTGAAACTGAATATATTTTACATATTACTTATAGAAATCAACTTGATCTAACAAATGCAGTGAAAATAAAAAGAAATGGATAATGAATGATTTATACTGATCTATGTAAGGACTGGCCATTTGCTCTGGGTATTGTGAGTAGCATGATTCTAGTTCCCAGGCTCCATGGAGAGGTCACTTTGACTCTACATTATAATCTAGACTTAGAATTAATATTTGCAGGTTACTATTTTAAGTTGTTCACTGAAACAGATCTTGCCAAGGATGACTATTTCTTCTTATTGATGTGTTTGAAATGGTTGGTTGATGAAATAATGTACTTACTTGCTTATTAACTGTGATCTCTGTTGAAAATAAATTTAATTTCTATGTGAATAAAATATTTGCTGTCCATTCCTACATCTATATAGTCTATTCAGGAAAATGTTGTTGCTGCCTTTCTTATGTAGCAGTATACATATACTGAAGCTCAAAATATAAATTTGTAATTGAAGTGCAAATTTATAATTTAGATAATTAGTATCATATTTTGATAAATAGATGTGGAGCAACATTCATCATAATGTACTGTTGTATCTGAAATTATGAAGAATCTGAATTATTCATTATTTTTACAGATAGAGTACCTGGAATGCTAGACTACTCAATTATGGGAAATATATTTTTCTTTTATTCTTAGACTCAGTGTTGATTTTCTAAACCCAAAGCTCCCACAGAGTAGTACAATGATCACAGATGTCATCCAATTATATAAATAGGACAGAATGAGGGTTTGTACTATAGAAGGAAACTGAAAATATGAAAAATGGAACTTATACAGAAGCTACTTGCTTTATCCTTCAAGACAGATTGGGAGTGACATAACAGCAATGTGAGAATCTGGTTCTGTCCCTTGAAAGAGAGAGAGTGCTTCCGGTTCTCTCATGATTCTAATGGAATCAAAGGACACTGAGGAAATGAACGAAAAGAGTAAGTTTACTATAAAACACCTTGTAGCACATGTTGCTGTTGTTTTACCTAGGAATCTCTAAACTCACAGACATTTGAAAATATACAAATCAAACATATCCACTAATGAAATGCATATATCTATAAATTATTAAATTTAGTGTGGCATACATCAAGTAATTACTAATTTGACGTTAAATGAAATTACTTCTTTGAATACCTTCTTCTCTGATAACAGAACCATTATGTTTCTTACTTATTTTGACCATGTTTTTGAGAGAAACAAGCACAGTTATTGTGTGGTATTTTTAAAATTTTTCACATCTTAAAATATGAGAATATTTATAAGTTGAGTAGATATATTTATCAAAAAGATATAAATAACCCTAAAGACCTGGAAAATTCTTTTTAATATAAGGAAAATACAAAATAAAGCAATTTTTCCTCTCAAATATTTTTGGTGTTTGTTTTAAAGAGGAAAACAAACCAAGTCCATAAGGTTTATAACATAAGGTAATATGGCAGTTTGATTCTGTCTAAATTCTTTATAAAATGTAGCCTAATCTATCTTTTCTAATGCCTCACAGTATTGTAGATATTCAGATAAATATGGAAGGTGTGATTTAGTGCTTCTTCTTGAAATATCTTAATAATAATAGGCTAGATTTCATACCAGTTTATTTTATGCAGTAAGTTCTTCTGTTTCAACATACAGTGTATCTTTCTCCCCCTAAAGTTCCAGAAAATAATATTTACAAGATTAAACCAGAATATATTGCAAGTTAGTAGCTATTTGGTTGATATAGTTCAAAAGAATAAAGAAACAGTAAACACAGACATGGTTTGCTTTTGCATCAAATGTTATTTATAACATATATCATGAATTATTTACAAGTATGAGTATCACTTGCAACAAGACTAAACAGAATTGATGATGACTTTCAATTCATTCTACTGTGGAGAAAGAAATTCTCTCATTAGGTTTACACTGGAGAATAAAAGAAGCCTTTGTTTCATGAAAAACTCACGGATACTCCTTCATGCCCTTTCACTTACCAGACAATAGAAAATATATTTTTAAACTTATACTCAGTCAAATCATAATAAAAATAATTACAAATGACTGATTCTATGTCTGTTAAGTAGATCTGAATACAGCCTTGTTTTGACACATCACTTTGAAATTTCCAGTAGGTATTCAAAGTAAATGTTAGATTACTGTTGAGACATTTTACTATTGTTATTACATCTTTGAGTAGCAGTTTATAGACTGGGCTGAAAAAGAAAATTTTCTATAACTACTTCTAACGTTATTACAATAAACCATTTTCATTCTTGTATGAATGATTTAGAGAGGGAATTTTTGTGAATCTGTGACAAAGGTATTTAAAATTTTAGCTGATCACATAAAACAAATTCTGATTATGGATTATCACTAGATTTTCTTGAGGAAAATTCAAAGGTTTACAGGAATTTAATAGATATCTCTGCTTTTCTATATCCATGTATATTATATCTCTCTAAATATTTTCTCAAGGGTTAGATTAGGTTTCATATAAAAATTACATTAAAAAGTAGCTCTGGGTTCATAAGGAATACACAATAAAGGCAAGACCTTAGTCTAATTCCTTCCTGAGTTTTTCACAAATTAAAATATCTAGATACTGAGAATGTAATATTTCTTGGGGATGCATTGACAGAGTCCCTGGAAATACAGCAGTAAGAACACAGTACACACACACACACACACACACACCATATTAATTGAAATAAATCAATGATTGATTTATAAAAATGGATCTGCACAGATAAATGTGACTATTTTACAATTGACATTAAATAATAAGTACAAATATAAGATGACTAGTATTGGAGAAAAAAAAGCAGAGAAGAAAACACAAATTTAATGCTACTGACTGAACAAGCTCACTCTCTTTTCCCTTTGACTGTTTATTTTAGTGAGACACTTAGTACAAATTTGGGGAGGTATCTTTCTTGCTTGTGACCATCATAAGTTCAGAGAGATATGGGCTTCTCAACATCAGTGGGTTGAGAGAAATGCCAAAATATCACCAGAAAGTGTAGTTAATGATTAAATAATAGAATAATTATTTATCAAAAAGTAACTCCTTTCTTGACTTCACTCATTTCAGAGCAAAAATTAACTTACAACCAACATGATTATTTGAGGAATGTTCATGCTTAAATAATACTCAAGCCAATAATGTATCTGACTACAAACTGCAGTATCAAAAACCAGTTCTGCAAAGCAAGGTATCTGGGTTTTGGTAAGAGGTCTTTTCAAATAAAAGGAAAGATACAGTAACAGAAACCATTTCTAAGTAGCAATCTATTTCTATTTTTAAATAGACTTTTAGGCTGAACACTGTGGCACACAGGACCTCAGCCAATAGGCATCAGTGAAGATGCAGGAGTTAATGCAAATGACATAGGTAAACTATTCACAGAAGTGATAGCAGAAAATTTCCAAAACATGGGGGAAAAATCTGATATGCAGATATGTGAGGCATATAGAATGCCAAACAGTCACAACCAACATAAATCTACAACCAGACATATAATAATTAAGATCCCAGACATCCAACATAACAGAATACTAAAAGCTGTTAGAGAAAAGACACAACTCACCTATCAAGGTGAGTCTAATTAGAATTAGAGCAGTCCTTTTAGCACAAACCCTTAAATCAAGATGAACTTAAAGTCAGGTGTTTCAAGCCCTAAAACAAAGCAACTTTCAACCTAGATTGCTGTACCAAGTAAAACGTTCTTTCAAATTTAATGGAGAAATAAGGTACTTCCAAGACAAAGAACAACTGAAGAAATTTATGTCCACCAAACCAACTCTAGAAAGAGTATTGAAAGAGATAATAGAGATAAAAATGACCATGATCTCCAGAACAAAAACAGAAAGAAACCACCAGGAAGGAAAAGCAATTAAACAAAGGAGAAAAGTAGAAAACAAACAACTGGAACATAATATGACAAAATTGAGCCAGTACATATCAATTATATACATAAATCAGAAAACAAACAACTTGAACATAATACGACAAAGTTGAGCCAGTACATATCAGTTATATCCATAAATGTAAATGGCCTCAATTCACCTATCAAAAGAAATAGCTTCATAGACTGGATCAAGAAACAGAATCCCACAATAGGCTGTACACAAGAAACACATCTGTCTCAAAAGGAAATTCATAGATCAAAAGTCAAAGAATGGAAAACAGTATTTCATGCAACAGGAACCCAGAAAAAAGCAGAGGTAACTATTCTGTTTACAGACAATGTGAACTTCAAACCTAAAATGACTAGAAGAGATAAAGAGGGTCACTACATATTTGTTAGTGGAAAAATTCAAGAGGAAGAACTAACAATTATAAATATATACATATCAAATACAGGAGCACCCAACTATATAAGAGAAATACTAATGGACATGGAAAACCAAATACAAAAGAACAGAATTATAACAGGGGACCTTAATACCCCATTGTCACAAAGAGATAGAGAAACTAGACAAAAAGTCAGCAAAGAAATAATAGAACTGAATCATACCTGTGAGCAATTGGATTTAGTAGATGTTTACAGAGTGTTCCAACCAATCACATCAGAATATACATTCTTCTCAGCTGTGCATGGGGCATTCTCTAAAATATACCATGTAATAACACATAAAACATCTTTAAGTAACTGCAAAGTATTGAAATTATCCCATGCATAGTATCTGACCATAGTGCACCGAAATTGGAAATTAATGGCAAAAGAAATTACAAAACCTGCCTAAATACATGGAAATTAAATAACAACATTTTGAACAACCAAGGGTGTACAGATGAAATTAAAGAAGAAATAAAACAATACTTACAACTCAATGAAAATACAGAAACAACATACTGTAATCTGTGGAATGCAATGAAAGTGGTCTTAAGAGGGAAATATATAGCAATAAACTGTTATATCAAGAAAACAGAATGATCACAAATAAACAATTTAACACTACATCTCAAGCTTCTAGAAAAAGAAGAGCAAGTTAAACCCAAAGCTCATAGAAGAGAAGAAATTGTAAAGATCAGAGCAGAAATTAATGGAAAAAAATACAAAGAATTAATGTATCAAAAAGTTGGTTTTTTGAGAGAATAAACAAAATTGACAAACCTCTAGCTAACCTTATCAAGAGAAAGAAAGAAAAAACCCAAATTCATGCAATAAGACCTGAAAAGGGGGACATTACTACAGATCCCATGGAAATTCAAAAGATCATGAATACCTACTTTGAAAATGCCTACTCACATAGAGTGGAAAACACAGAGGAAAAGGACAGATTTCTAGAAACATATGAATTACCAAAGATCAACCAAGAAGATATACCAATTTTGAACAACCCAATATCAGCTATTGAAATTGAAAATGTGATTAAAACTTACCAACAAAGAAAAGTCCAGGACCTGATGGATTCATGGCTGAATTGTACAAGAAATTTAGAGAAGATTTGACTCCAATACTCTTTAAACTCTTCAATGAAATTAAAAGGGAAGCGATCCTCCCTAAATCATTCCTGGAGGCAAGTATTACTCTGATACCAAAACCAGAGAAAGACCCAACCAAAAAGAATAGCTATATGCCAATCTAACTGATGAATATAATGCAAAGATTCTCAATAAAATACTGGCAAATAGAATGCAGCAAATCATCAAGAAGATTATACATCATGAGCAAGTGGGATTCATTCCAGGAATGCAGGGATGGTTTAATATACCCTAATCAATAAAGGTAATACACCACATCAACATAGCCAAAAACAAAACCACTTGGTCCTCCCAATAAATGCATAAAAAGATTTCAATAAAGTCCAACACTTGTAAGTGATAAAAACCCTTCAGAAACTCAGAATACACGGTGTCTACCTCAATCTCATAAACGCCATCTATGACAAAACAACAGCCAACATTATACTAAATGGACAAAAACTGAAAGCTTTCACTTTAAAATCAAGAAGAAGACAAGGATGTCCACTATTACCACTCCTTTTCAATATAGTTCTGGAAACACTTGCCAGGGCAATCAGACAAGAGAGAGAAATAAAAGTAATAAAGATAGGAAAGGAAGGAATTAAATTATCACTATTTGCAGGTGACATGATACTCTAAATAGAACATCCAAAAAACTCCATTAAAAGACTACTAGGGGTAATAAACAGATTCAGCAGTATAGCTGGATACAAAGTTGATGCTCACAAATAAATAGCATTCCTGTACACAAACAAAAAGCTCACTGAGAGAGAAATGATGGGAATATCACCCTTCACATAGCATCTAAAGAAATGAAATGTTTAGGAATCAACCTAAGAATATAAAAGACCTATATGCTGAAAATTATGCTAAGCTAAAAAAGGATATTGCAGAGAATATCAGAAAATGAAAAGATACTCCTTGCTTTTGGCTAGGAAGAACCAACATTCTGAAAATTGCCATACTCCCAAAACTGTTATACAGATTTAACACAATCCCAAACAAAACACCATTAACATACCTTACAGATTTAGAGAAAACACGCCTAAAATTCATTTGGAAACATAAGAAACCTAGAAGAGCAAAGGCAATTCTGGGCAACAAAAGCAAGGCAGGAGGCCTTGTAGTATAAAGTCCTGACTTGAATTTATACTACAAAGCTACAGTGATAAAATCAGCATGGTACTGGCAAAGAAATAGACCTGAGGATCAATGGAACAGATTAGAAGATGCAAGTACAAGTATAAATACACTCAGCCACCTGATATTTGACAAAGGGGTTAAACATGTTCACTGGAAGAAGGATAGCTTCTTTCATAAATCGTGTTGGAAAAATTGGCTCTCCACCTGCTGAAGACTGAAACTAGATCTATGCCTATCACCATACACAAAACTAAAGTCTAAATGGATCAAAGACCTAAATATTAAAACAGAAACACTAAATCTACTGGAAGACAAGGTAGGCAGAAGTCTTGGAGACATAGGGGTAAGTAAAGAATTCATGAACAAATGCAA
>PVLA01015431.1:0-25367 GCA_004027455.1 Hydrochoerus hydrochaeris
TTTTTCAGAATAGTATAATTTTTAGCATATAGGTCTTTTATATTTTTAATTAGGTTGACTCTTAAGTATTTCATTTTTTACATGTTATTGTATAGGGCAATATTTCCATAATTTCTCTCTCAGTGAGTTTTTTGTTTGTGTACAGGAATGCTATTGATTTTTGAGCATTGACTTTGTATCCAGATACACTACTGAACTTGTTTATCGCCTCTAGCAGTCTTTTAAGGGAGTTTTTTGGGTCTTCTATGTAGAGTATCATGTTATCTTCAAATAGTGATAAATTAATTTCTTCCTTTCCTATCTTTACTTGTTTTATTTCTGTCTCTTGTCTTATTGCCCTGGCTAGTGTTTCCAGAACTATGTTGAAAAGGAGTGGTGATAGTGGACATTCTTATCTTGTTCCTGATTTTAAAGTGAAAGCTTTCAGTTTTTGTCCATTTAGTGTAATGTTGGCTGTTGGTTTGTCACAGATGGCCTTTATAAGGTTGAGGTAGATGCCGTGTATTCCGAGTTTCTGAAGGGTTTTTATCATGAACATGGGTTGGACTTTGTTGAAAGCTTTTTCTGCATCTATTGAGATGACCATGTGGTTTTGGTTTTTGGGCTTGTTGATGTGGTGTATTACATTTATTGATTTGCGTATGTTAAACCAGCCCTATGTTCCTGGAATGAACCCCACTTGGTCATGATGTATAATCTTCTTGACGATTTGCTGCATTCTATTTGCCAGTATTTTGTTGAGAATCTTTGCATCAATGTTCATTAGTGAGATTGGCCCATAGTTCTCTTTTTTGATTGGCTCTTTATCTGGTTTTGTTATCAGAGTAATACTTGCCTCCAGGAATGATTTAAGGAGGATTGCTTTCTTCTCAATTTCATTGAAGAGTTTAAGGATTATTGGCATGAAATCTTCTCTAAATTTCTTGTAGAATTCAGCTGTGAATCCATCAGGTCCTGGGCTTTTCTTCATTGGTAAATTTTTAATTACATTTTCAATTTCAATAGCTGATATTGTGTTGTTCAAAATTGCTATATCTTTTTGGTTCAGCTTTGGTAGTTCATATGTTTCTAGAAATCTGTCCATTTCCTCTGTGTTTTCTCTATGTGAGTAGAGATTTTCAAAGTAGGTATTCATGATATGTTGAATTTCCATGGGATCTGTAGTAATTTCTCTCTTCAGTTCTTATTGCATGAATTTGGGTTTTTTCGTTCTTTCTCTTGATGAGGTTAGCTAAGGGTTTGTCACATTTATTGATTCTCTCAAAAAAACAGCTTTTTGATTCATTAACTCTTTATTTTGTTTTTTTAGTTTCAATTGGATTGATTTCTACTCCAATCTTTACAATTTCCTCTCTCTTATGAGCTTTGAATTTAGCTTGCTCTTCTTTTTCTAGATGCTTGAGATGGAGCATTAGGTTGTTTATTTGTGCTTGTTCTCTTTTCTTGATATGATAATTTATTGCTATATATTTTCCTCTTAAGATTTCTTTCATTGCATCCCACAGGTTACAGTATGTTGTTTCTATATTTTCATTGAATTGTAAGTTTTTTTTTATTTCTTCTTTAATTTCATCTGTAGCCCACTGGTTGGTCAAAAGGCTGTTATTTAATTTCCATGTATTTATGCAGGTTTTACAATTTCTTTTGCCATTAATTTCCAATTTCAGTGCACTATGGTCAGATATTATGTATTTTATGATTTCAATACCTTTGCATTTACTTAAGAATGTTTTATGGGATAATATATGGTCTGTTTTGGAAAATGTCCCATGTGCAGCTGAGAAGAATGTGTATTCCCATGTGGTTGGGTGGAACACTCTGTAAACATCTACTAAGTCCAATTGCTCACAGGTATGATTCAGTTCTGTTATTTCTTTGCTGACTTTTTGTCTAGTTGATTTATCTCTTTGTGACAATGGGCTATTAAGATCTCCTGTTATAATTGTGTTCTTGTGTATTTGGCTTTTCATGTCCATTAGTATCTGTCTTACATAGTTGGGTGCTTCTTTATTTGGCACATATATATTTATAATTGTTAGTTTTTCCGCTTGAATTTTACCACTAACAAGTATGTAGTGACTTTCTCTATCTCTTTTAATCTTTTTAGGTTTAAATTTCATGTTTTCTGCAAATAGAATAGCTACCCCTGTTTTTTTTTTTTCTTCTGGGTTCCTGTTGCATGGAATACTGTTTTCCATCCTTTGACTTTTAATCTATGAGTTTCCTTTTGGGTCAGATATGTTTCTTGTATACAGCATATTGTGGTGTCCTGTTTCTTGATCCATTCTGTCAATCTATTTCTTTTTATTCATGAATTGAGGCCATTTATATTTATGGATATCACTGATATGTACTGGCTCGACTTTGCCATGTTATGTTCCAGTTGTTTCTTTCTGCTTTTTCATCTAATTTAATTGCTTATCCTACCTGGTGGTTTCTTTCTGTTGTTGTTTTGGGGATTGTGGTCATTTTTATCTCTGTCTAGTATGTCTTTCAGTACTCTTTCTAGGGTTGGTTTGGTGGACATGAATTTCTTCAGTTGTTCTTTGTCATGGAAGTATCTTGTTTCCCCATTAAATTTGAATGAATGTTTTGCTGGGTACATAAGTCTGGGTTGAAGGTTGTTTTCTTTCAGGGCTTGAAATACATCACTCCAAGCTCTTCTTGACTTGAAGGTTTGTGCTGAAAAGTCTGCTGTGATTCCAATGGGCTTTCCTTGATAGGTGAGTTGTGTCTTTTCTCTGACAGCTTTTAATAGTCTGTTTTTATGCTGTATGTCTGAGATCTTAATTATGATGTGTCTGGGTGTGGATTTATGTTGATTGTGACTGTTTGGTGTTCTATATGCCTCACTTATCTGCATATCAGTTTCCTTCCCCATGTTTGGGAAATTTTCTGCTATTATTTTTGTAGATAGTTTACATATGTCATTTGCCTGGACTTCTGTATCTTCACCAAAGCCCATTATTCTTATATTGTTGCTCTTGACATCATCATGAAGCTTCTGGTTTGTCATTTCATGCTGCTTTGTTATTTTTAAAAGTTCTATCCTTTCCTGATCACTAACTGTGATCCTGTCCTCAAGGTCCGAAATCCTATACTCAGCTTCCTTTAGGTGGCTTTCATGCTTTCAATAGAATTTTTTGTTTCTTGGATGTCTCTTTGAGTTTGTTTCATGAATTCTGCTTATTTTCTGTATTGTTCATTGAAAGTTTCAATCAGTTTCCCATGCTCATGTACTTTTTTCTCTAGTTCTTCTTTAGCTGCATTCAACAACTCCTTTACTAAAGTTGTTATTTCTATCTTTACATGAGAGACTACTTTTAATTTGATTTCCTCTATAGCCTGATGCAGTAGTTTTTTTTTTTATTTCACTCCATATCTTTTCAGAGATTCATGGTGTGTTACTTTTTTGGGCCCTCTATTTCAATGTCTCCTATACTTGTTTCTGGTGAACTATATGTTTGAGACTGCATTTTGCTTTTTTGTTTTGTCATTTTCACTCTGCCTGGTGTTTTCTATGTGTAGGAGGGGATCACACACACTCTTTTCAGACATACCAAATCCTTACAGTTAGTTGGAGGGGTTTTTACTACTGGCCCTATTTATCCACTGTACACTTCTATTTTAGGGGTTTACTCACCACATTGATACAGTCAATCCAGTTTAGTCCAAAGTTTGCCACCTGGGAGAAAAGTTCCTAATTTTTTCACACTAACTGGATCCTGATGAGATCTTCTGATGTTCCAGGTAGGAAGGCATGCCCCTCTGTAGCAATCCAGGGCGCTGTTTGGTTTTAGGTGGGCCTCCTCTATGTTCCTGATGGCAGAGTGGGCCCATGGGGGAGGTTCCAGGTAGCCTACCCCTGAGGCAGGCTTTTGCTGAGTTCATGGTGGCAGGGCCAGCCCTCAGTGGAGGTTCTGGGGAGGTTACCCCTGAGGCAGGCTTGCACTGAGTTCCGGGTGGCAGGGCTGGCTGAGGTGGGCTTGTGTTGAGTTCCCATTGGCAGGGTGGGCCCTCAGTTGAGGTTCTGGGGAGACTACCCCTGAGGCGGGCTTGCGCTGAGTTCCCAGTGGCAGGGTGGGCCCTCATTGAGGTTCCCGGGAGCCTACACCTGAGGCGGGCTTGCACTCCATTATGCATCTTTTTAGTTTAGTAATTACTCAGTTCACAATATACAGTTTTAATTTGCAACAATCTACCTTCAAATACTATTTTTTGTTTTTTTGGTACTGAGGATCGAACTCACAACCTCGTACTTGCTAGGCAGGTGCTTATTTCGCTGACTTAAATCCCCAGTCCCCAAATACTATTTCTTTACATGTTACACAAGAACTTTATAAGAGTATACTTAGATTTGTGTCTTGCACTATTTTTATTACATTTAATTTCTACACATTATAAAATTTATAATTGTATTTTAAATAATCAATTATTTATGAAGACATGAAAAACTGTATTACATATTCATGGTTCTTTCCTTTTTATTTCTTGGTGTAAAATTAAGCTTCCATTTGCTTTCAATTATTCCTCCTTCACTTTCAGAAGACATTTTCTTTTTTTAAGAGAGAAAGAAGAAAATTAAAATGACAAATAGAAGAAACAAGAAGAAAAAGTATAATGCAGAATTCAAAAATATTAAAATCATAAAATCACTAGTTGATACATTACATATTGTTAACTTAACAATAGTTGTTAAAGTTACAAAGTCAAAGCATAAAAAATGGCTAGAAAAACATAGAAAGTACACAAACTCTTCTGTTCAGTGATCTAAAAAAAGCTCAGAAATATGATCATCTATTTTCCACACTATAAATACCATTATATCCTTTAGAACACTTTCCTTCCCTTTCACTTTTACAGTATCTACTATATTTATTATATTTTAATATCTGTTACATTTTTATATCTATTATACCTTTTGTATACCATTATTTTGTCCATTCTTGTTATTTTGTACACTAGAGAGACAATGTTATGTTTAATAATGTGAGTATTGTTTATTCACTAATCAGAATATTATTAAGTTGCCTCCATTTACTGATAAAGGCCTCAAGATCATCCTTTTTATAGCTGAGTAGTATTCCATTGTACAAATATACCACATTTTTTCATGCACTCTGCAGTTGATGGGCATTTTGGTGGTTTCCAAGATATAGCTATCACAAACTGTGCAGCTATGAACATGGGTGCACATATATCACTGTGACATGACCTTTTCAATTTTTCTGGGAAATAGCTGGAATTGAATGGAACTTCGAATCCCAGTTTTTTGAGAAATCTCCATACTGACCTCCACAGTGGTTGCACCAGTCTGCACTCCCACCAACAGTGGAGAAGTGTTCCTTTTCCCCCACAGCCTTACCAACATTTGTTATCAGTTGTTTTCTTGATGTCATCCATTCTTTAAGGGGTGAGATGAAATCTCAATGCTGTATTTATTTATTTAAAGAGAAGCAAAAGCATGTAAAGGGTAGAGATAATACAGAATTAAAAAAAGATAAACAATAAGAAATCACTAGTTAATAAATTACATATTGTCCTCTTAGAAATAGTTGTTCAAGTTACAAAATTAAAGCATACAAAGTAGTCAAACAGTGAGAGTGTAAACACCTACATATGCATGAATATCTACATGTATTTCTATCTTTTCTGTACTAGAGGGAAAAACAAACCTTAGCAAGACAAAAAAAAATTCCTATAAAAACACGAAACCAAAAAGTCATATAAAACCACAGTACAAGATGATCTACAATGATTACTGTGTTGTTTCTTAGTGTCTTCAATAAAATGTCTATATCATCAGGCATAATTGAATATAGCGGTATAATTGAATATAGCAGTACATAACAATATTAGTAAAAGTAAAACATTGTAGACATAAAACTTCAAAGGCAGGTTCAATGCTGTTTTAATTTGCATTTCTCTAATGAACAGTGATGGCGAACATTTCTTCATATATTTATTTGCCATTTTTATATCTTCATCTGAGAACTGTGTGTTCATCTCTGATGCCCACTTTTGGAGAGGGTCTTTAAATTTGCAGGGCTTGATGTTTTTCAGTTCTTTCTATGTTCTGGATATAAATTCTTTGTCTGAGCGACTGTTGGCTAAAATTATTTCACATTCTGTGGGCTTTCTTTTCACTTTGTTGGTGATTTCTTTTGAAATACAAAAACTTTTTAGTAATACAAGATCCCAGTTGTTGATTCTTTCAAGTATTTCCCTTGCAGTTTGTGTTTTATTCATGAATTCTTTCCCTACCCCTGTGTCTCCAAGATTTTTACCTAATTTGTCTTCCAGTAGATTTAGTGTTTCCATTTTAATATTTAGATCCATGATCCATTTTGACTTTATTTTAATATATGGTGATAGGCTTGGGTCTATTCTCAGTCTTCAGCATGTGGAAAACCAATTTTTCCAACACCATTTAATTAAAAAGCTATATTTTTTTCCAGTGAACATGTTTAGGCCCTTTGTCAAATATCAGGTGGTTGAGTGTCTTTGTCGTAGTACTTGCATCTTCTAATCTGTTCCATTGATCCTCAAGTCTGTTTCTTTGGCAGTAGAGTGCTGATTGCTTTGGCTAAAATATCCAGAACTATAGTGAATAATAGTGGACATTCTTGTCTTGTTCCTGATTTTACAGTGAAGGCTTTCATTTTTTGCCAATTTAGTATAATGTTGCCTGTTGGCTTTTCATAGATGGCCTTTATGAGATTTAGGTGCATACCATCTATTCCAAGTTTCTGTAGGGTTTTTACCATGAAAAGGTGTTGGATTTTATTGAAATCTTTTTCTGAGTCTATTGAGATGATCATATGATTTTTATTTTTGGCTCTGTTGATGTGGTGTATTACATTTACTGATTTGCATTTATTGAACTGTCCCTGCATTCCTGGAATAAATCACAGTTGGTCATGGTGTATAATCTTGTTAATGATTTGCTGCATTCTATTTGCCAATATTTTATTGAGAATCTTTGCATCAATGTTCATTAGTGAGACTGGCCTATAGTTCTCCTTTTTGGTTGGATCTTTCTCTAGTTTTGATATCAGAGTGATACTGGCCTCGAAGAATGAGTTAGGGAGGACTGCTTCTCTTTAAATTGCATTGAAGAGTTTAAGGAGTATTTGCATTAAATCTTTTGTAAATTTTTAAATAGAATTCAGCTATGAATCCATCAGGACATGGGCTTTTCTTTGTTGGTAATTTTTTAATTATGTTTTTCATTTCAGTACTTGATATTGGGTTATTCAAAATTGCTGTATCTTCTTGGTTGACCTTTGGTAGTTCATATATTCATAGAAATCTGTCCATTTCCTATGTGTTTTCCACCCTATATGAGTAGAGATTTTCAAAACATGTGTTCATGATCTTTTGAATTTCCATGAGATCTGTAGTAATTTCCTTCTTTTCAGTCTTTTTTGCATGGATTTGAGTTTTTTCTTTCTTTTTCTTGATAAGGTAGGCTAGGGGTTTATCAATTTTGTTTATTCTAACAAAAAACCAGCTTTTTAATTCATTAAATCTTTGTATTGTATTTTTAGTTTCAATTGCATTAATTTCTGCTCTAATATTCACAATTTCCTCTCTTGTATGAGCTTTGGGTTTGACTTGCTCTTCCTTTTCTAGAAGCTTGAGATGTAGCATTAGTTTATTTGTGTTTGTTCCATTTTCTTGATGAGACTATTTATTGCTATATATTTCCCTCTTAGGACTGCTTTCACTGCATCCCATAGGTTATGATATATTGTATCTGCATTTTCATTGTATTGTAGGTGGGCTTCTGCAATCTTCCTGAGGTGGGCTTCCGTGATGTTCCCAGTGGCAGGGAGGCCCCAGCGGCTGCGATCCCAGGCAGCCTATAGAAAATATTTTCATTGAGTATAGTCTTTTAGAACTACAGCTGTTTCCCCCCCAGGATTTTAAAAATGTTATTCTACTGTTTTCTGGCCTGATGTTTTCTAGTAAACTATCTGCTATCATTCTTAGTTATTTTCTTTAATATAGAAATTTTCCCCCAAGTATTCTCTTTCTCATAATTTTTCTCTTTAAGAAATTTAGCCATGATCTGTACTTGTATAGTTCTATTTTTTATTTTGTATAGGTTCTTTTGTCTTTCTTTGATCTTTTGATTTAGAGTTAAATACAATTTGGAGAAAGTTTGGTCATTATTTCTTCAATAATATTTTTGGTTATTATCCTCCTGAGATTTGAAGAACATATATGTTATCTCAGGATATATATTGACCAAAATTTAGACTCTATTAAACTTTCTAAGCTTCCTGCAATATACAGCATGATGGCTACAATGAAAAATAGTATTTTACACCAAACATTTGTGAAGAGTATTGGTTTCATGAGCCATTATGACTACAGACATCAAGAAAAGGTAACAGTGAGAAGATGGATATGTTAGTTTGCTTGACTGAGGGAATCATTTAATTCTGTGTAGCAAACATTGTTCAGTACAACTGAAACATGTATAATTCTTATTTTTAAGAAGTTAAAATTAATTAATTAAAGAATGAACAGGAGTTATCCAGCTTGAAGAAAAATAAATAAATATACATTTTAAAAAGGTGATATGACTGTCCCTGGAAAACTTCAATAAGACCTATAACAAAGTTAATGTAACTAGTATACAAACAGCAGCTATTCAAAACACAAGATCAATAATCAAAAATCAACTGTATTTCTGTACTAGCAAAGAAAATTAAGAAATTAAGCTGGAGGTTGTGGTCATCTCTGCAAACTTGGAGACTAAGGCAGGAGAATTACAAGTTGCCAGCCTGGTAAGTTAGTGAAACCCATTTCAATAGAAAAAAATTAAAAGAGACGGGCATATAACTCAACATGAAGGCTCCGGGCTTAATCCCAGTACTGAAAAAAAACGCTATGCATGATAATAATAAGCACATGAAAATTTAGAAATAAGTGTGACAAAGAATGTGTAAGGCCTATAAACTGAGGAATACATGAAAAAATAACTTCTGGACACATAAAATATGATCCAAATAAATAGAAAAATACTTCATGTTTAGTTGAGAAAAGTCAATATTTTCTAAAATGTCACTTTTTTCCAGAAATAATTATAAAATCAATAAAATAACAATCAAAACTCCAAGAAGTTTCCTTACAGGAATTGACAAAGTAATTTTTACATAATCATGGAAATTTAAAGGATGTAGAATACCCAAAACATTTTGAAAGACAATTTGAGACAGCTAACATTACTATATGATTTTAAATCAGTACATTACATTGTCTCATTAAAATGCCATAAAAGAGCAGGCCTGGGAAAAGTTTGGGACCATTGACCCTAACAGCTGGGTGCCCACCAGCCTCCTTATGACACTGGACTAGGCTCCAGAGGTTCCACTGGCTTGAGTGGATCATGCCCAGTGACCTTCATTCAACCAGGGAAACTAGACATATCATGCAAGGGGAGCCAAAGCCATGTGAGTCCCAGTAGTGGAAGGCACAGGAGGTGATTTCCAACACATCCAAGGAAAGCTTTGGAAAATCACTGGAAACACAGAAATATAGGAAAATGACAAAATGAAAGACCAAAATGCAATTTCAAACCTCCAACCCATCCCAAAAAGCCTAGGAGCCATGTACTTGGAAGAAAATACTAGCCATACACCTGAAATGTCTGAAATGATATCAACTGAAATAATGAAGCAAGTGTGGGAAGCTATGAGGGAACTTAAATCAGAAATAATCTCCCAGGTAAAAGAAGAAATGATAAAAGTAATGAAAGAAATATTGAATGACTAACAAAGACACAGCTAAAAAATTAAAGGAACAAAGCAAAATGATAGAATCCCTGAATGAACAGTTTAAGAAACAGACTACATGAAGCAGATTCAAAGAAATACACAGGAAATCAAAAATTCTATTGAAAGTTGCAAATACAGCCTTAACAAAAGTGAAGATAGAATCTCAGACCTTGAAAATAAGACTGCATCTAGTGAACAGGAAAGGAAAGATCTTCTAAAAATAACAAGAAATCAGGAAATAACAATTCAACAGCTGCAAGATGATGCAAAGAAAACAACATAAGATTAATAGGGATAAATCTAAAAGAAGGGACAACACAAATGATATCAAGAGGCTATTTACAGAAGTAATAGCTGAAAACTTCCCAAATATGAGTATGGAAACTGACATACAGATTAGTGAAGCATCTAGAACTCCAAATAGCCATAACCAAAGCAAAACTACACCCAGATATATAACAATCAGCATCTCAGAAATCCAACATAAAAACAGAATATTAAAAGCTATTAGAATGAAAAGATAGATCACCTACAAAGGAAAAGCTATCAGAATCACAGCAGACTTCTCGACATGAACAATGAAGTCAAGAAGAGCATGGAGTGAAGTGTTCAGATCCTAAAGGAAAATGACTTCCACCCAGACTGATGTACCCTGCAAAACTGTCCTTCAAAATGCATGGAGAAATAAGATACTTTGATGACAAAGAACAGCAGAAGAACTTCATGATTACCAAACCAACCCTACAAAGAATACTGAAAGACATTCTAGATACACATAGGAAAAAACCACTAAGCAAGACAGACAATTAAACAGAATGGAAAGTTAAGATACAACATAAGAAAGATAACATGTCAACAATAAACCAATATATGACAGTTATAACCATTAATGTAAATGGCCTCAATTCAGCAATTAAAAGAAACAGACTGGCAGAATGGATAAAGAAACAATGTCTAATCATATACTGTCTACAAGAAACCCATCTAACTCAAAAGGAAACTCTTAGACTGAAAGTCAAAGGATGGAAAACAATACTCCATGCAACAGGAACTCAGAAAAAAACAGGGGTAGCTATTCTGTTTGCAGACCTTGTGAACTTCAAACCAAGAATGGTCCAAAGAGATAAAGAAAGTCACTACATACTAGTTAGGGGGAAATTGCAAGAGGAAGAGATAACAATCTTAAATATATATGCACCAAATTCCAGAACACCCAGCTACACAAAGCAAGTACTAACAGAAATGAAAATTCAAATAGGCAATAACATAATTATAACAGAAGACCTTAACCCACCATTGACATAAAGGGATAGATCAACTAGACAGAAAATTAGCAAAGAAATAACAGAACAGAATCACACCTGTGAACAAATGGATTTGATAGATGTATACAGAGTGTGCATTCCAATCACATCAGAATATACATTATTCTCAGCAGTACATGCAACATTCTCTAAAATAGAGCATATACTAACCCACAGAACATATTTAAGTAAATGCAAAAGAATTGAAATTATCCCATGCATGTTATCAGATGATAGCACCATGAAACTAGAAATTAATGATAAAAGTAACTACAAAAACCCCACAAAGACATGGAAATTGAACAATACACTCTTGAGCAATCAGTGGGTCAAAGAGGAAATTAAAGAAGTTAAACAATATCTACAAGCAAACAAAAATACAAATACAACTTACCAGAAGCTGTGGGATGCAATGAAAGCAGTCCTCAGAGGAAAATGTATTGCACTGAGTTCCCACATTAGGAAAACAGAAGAAAGACAAATACACAACCTGATACTGCACCTCAAACATTTAGAAAAAGAAGAGCAAGCCAAGCCCAAAGCAAAAGATTGGAGGAAGTTATCAAGATCAGAGCAGAAATTAATGCAATAGAGACTAAGAAAACAATTCAAAGAATCAATGAATCAAAGAGTTGGTTGTCTGAAAGAATAAGTAAGATTGACAAGCCCGTAGCCACCCTAATTTAAAAAAGGAAAGAAAAGATTCAATTTCATTCAATACAGCATGAAAATGGTGAAATCACTACTGACTCTGTGGAAATACAGAAGATCAACAACTATTTCAAAAACCGCTACTCTCATAGGTTCAATAACATAGAAGAAATGGACAGATTCCTAGAAACATATGAACCACCAAAGCTGGATCAAGAAGATGCAAAACTGCTGAATAACCCAATTTCTACTAATGAGATTGAAAATATAATCAAGTCCCTACCAACAAAGAAGAGCCCAGGCCCAGACGGATTCACTGTGGAATTCTACAAGAAATACAGAGAAGACTTAATGCTGACGCTCCTCAAACTCTTCAGTGAAATTGAAAGTGAAGCAATTCTCCCTAAATCATTCCTGGAAGCAAATATCACTCTAGTACCAAAACCTGAGAAAGACCCAACTAAAAAAAGAGAACTACAGGCCAATCTCCCTAATGAACATAGATGCAAAAATTCTCAATAAAATATTGGCAAACAGGATGCAGCAAATCATCAAGAAGATTATTATACACTATGAGCAAGTGGGATTCATCCCAGGCATGCAGGGATGGTTCAACATACATAAATCAATAAATGTAATCCACCATATCAATAGAGCCAAAAGTAAGCATCACATGATCTTTTCTATAGATGCAGAAAAAGCTTTTGATAAGGTCCAACACCCATGCACTATAAGCACCTTACAGAGAATTGGAATAGATGGTTTTTACCTCAATATGATAAAGGCCATCTACAACAAACCAATGGCCAGTGTCATATTAAATGGCCCAAAACTGAAAGCCTTTACCTTGAAATCAGGCACAAGACAAGGATGTCCCTTATCACCACTCCTATTCAACATAGCACTGAAAATATTAGCCAGAGCAATTAGACAAGAGAGAAAAGTTAAAGGAGTAAAGATAGGAAAAGAAGTTCTATTATCATTATTTGCAGATGACATGATACTTTACATAGAGGACCCCCAAAACTCCATTGAAAGACTCTTAGATATAATAAATAAACTCAGCAATGTAGCTGGATACAAAGTCAATACTCAAAAATCAATAGCATTCTTATACACTAACAACAAAATAACAGAGAGAATTAAGAGAAGTGACACCCTTTACGCTAGCATCCAAAAAAATGAAATACTTAGGAATTAATCTAATAAAAGAAGTAAAAGAGCTCTACATGGAAAATTATAATACCCTGAAAAGAGAAATTGAAGAGGACCTGAGAAAATGGAAATACATCCCTTGTTCATGGATGGGAAGAATAAATATTGTAAAATGGCCATTCTCCCAAAATTGTTATACAGAGTCAATGCAATCCTAATGAAAACATCACTAACATACCTCACAGATCTAGAGAAATTACTCCTAAAATTCATCTGGAACCAGAAGAGACCTAGAATAGCAAAGGCAATTCTAAGCAGCAAAGCCAAGGCAGGAGGTATCACAATCCCTGACTTGAAGTTATACTAAAAAGCTACCATAATAAAATCAGCATGGTACTGGAATAAAAACAGATCTGAAGATCAATGGAATAGATTAGAAGATACAACCACAACTTCAACACACTCTTCAACCTTATCTTTGATAAAGAGGCCAAACACGTTTACTGGAAGAACGATAGTCTCTTTAATAAATGGTGCTGGAAATACTGGCTATCCATATGCCAAAAACTAAAACTAGACCTATGCCTATCTCCATCTACTAAAGTAAATGGATCAAAGATCTAAATATTAAAACAAAAACACTAAATCTGTTCGAAGACAAAGTAGGTAAAAAGCTTGAAAATGTAAGTGTTGGTAGAGAATTCATGAAAAAGAACCAAACTGCACACAGAATCAATAACTGGGATCACATCTTATTAAAGAGTTTTTGCATGTCCAAAGAAATCTCCAGCAGAGTGAAAAGAAAACCCAGAATTTGGAAAAAAATGTTAGTGAACTGTTCCACAGACAAAGGACTTCTGTCTAGAACCTATAAAGAATTAGAAAAAAATCAGACCCCTGAAATTCAAAGATCCAATCCAAAAATGGGCATCTGAGATGAACAGACAGTTCTCAGATGAAAAAATATGAATGGCAAATAAATACATGAAAAAATGTTCATCATCATTGGTCATTAGAGAAATGCACATTAAAGCTGCACTGAGATTCCATCTCACTACAGAAAGAATGGCCAGGATCAACAAAACTACCAACAACAAATGCTGGAGAGGCTGTGAGGAAAAAGGAACTCTTCTGCACTGCTGGTGAGAGTGTAGGCTGGTGCAACCACTGTGGAGGTCAATCTGGAGATTCCTCAAAAAGCTGGAGTTGGAGGTCCCATTTGACCCAGATATTCCACTCTTAGGCATATTCCTGGAAGATATGAAAACATCTTACCACAGTGATATATGTGCACCCATGTTTATAGTGGCACAGTTTGTGATAGCCTGATCTTGGAAACAACCTAAGTGCCCATCAACCAAGGAATGGATAAAAAAATTGTGGTACTTTTATACAATGGAGTACTACTCTGCTATAAAGAATGATCATATTGAGATATTTATAAATTAATGGATGCAACTTGAAGCCATACTCATAAGTGAAATAAATCAAACTCACATGTACAAATACCATATAGTCTCCCATGTGTAAGAAATGGTAAGATTACAGAAGATTTTATGGAAATCATGGTTCACCATTATACTGCTTTGATGTCTTATGTCTTCATTCATTGGTTCAAATGGTTTTATTCTGTTTTGTTTAATCTTAATATATGTGATCATATGAATAGTTACTTTGAAGAAAAGACAAATGGCAGCCATTGTTCATTTAATATCATCTTGCTCTGAAGTCCTACCATGCTCTTGTTTTTCTATTACCATTGGTTCTATCACATTGTTTCTTATTGGATTTTAATATATATGATAGTATAAACAAAATTTTTATGGAAAATGAGATAATATAGCAGCCGTTGTTCATATTCCATTATTTGGTTCAGAATGCCTTGCAATACTTTCATTCTCTTGAGTTGTTTTATTCTACTTTGTTATTTTTGACATTATTGTGGTGTAAAGCTAAGCTCAACTATTTCAAAGAAAGAGACATTATGATAGCTACTGTTAATAGCCAATTGTCTTGCTGCAAAGTACTGTGTTGCTTACATTGTTCTGTTCTGATCTGCTTAGATCTGTCCTCTTTTGTTTTATTCTCTTTAAAATAAAAATAAAATAAAATAAAAATAAAGAAGTTGAGCAGCATCTTTGGAATCACTATGGATGATATAGATGCATCAACAAAGGAACTAAACTCCCAAGAAAATAGTACATGGGGATGTGAAGATGAGGGTCTCTCCTGATGAGAGTTATCAGACCAAGATTCTCAACAACAGTAAAGAGGTATATCATCAAGAACACCAGGAGAAAGGGAATTTTCAACTGTGTACAAGTATGAGTCCTGTGAGAACAAATTCTCTCAGCAGTGTTACATTTGCCTTTTCCATGTTGTTAGTGGATATCCCCTGAAATGAAATGTAGTGCATATAAAACAGCATTCACTAAGCATTTATAAGGTGAAATTGGAGGAGTGGAGGTGAAATAAAACCATACACATAATTGGAATACCCTTTCACTTTTATTTAATATTAACATAATATATGAACACGATTTTGGAGATTGAAGAAATATAGTAAACAATTATTTCAGTTAAATATTGGCATAAATTAACAGATTTTAAGAAAACTAGAGGTTTTATCAGTTTTTACTATTGTGTAGAGACCATGTTACTATGTTAAGATAATCTTGGGTCTGAGTATGGCTATGGAACCAAGGGAAAATATATTTGAAGACTCAGATAATAAAATGAATTGAATAGTATAACAAAGATGTTAGTCAAAGTATAATGAAAAGTTTTGCTCACTGAAAACTTAAATTGGGAAATAATATTGGAAAATATTTTCAAATTAATCTTTAATTATGTGAGAAAACAGGTTGCAGAGACAAGAAACTAAAGTAAGCACTAGCATTCAGAAATCTGGTATTGTTTAGAAGTTTTCAAACCTGATTATATATCAGAATCTAATTTTTTAGCTGTGTCTTTGTTAGATGCATTCAATATTTCTTTCACTACTTTTATCATTTTTTCTTTTACCTGGGAGATTATGTCTGATTTGAGTTCCCTCATAGCTTCCCATACTTGCTTCTTTATTTCAGTTGATATCATTTCAAGCATTTCAGGTGTATGGCTAGTATTTTCTTCCAAGTACATGACTCCTAGGCTTTCTTGGGATGGACTGGAGGTTTGAGATTGCATTTTGGTCTTTCATTTTGTCATTTTCCTATATTTCCATATTTCAAGTGATTTTCCAAAGCTTTCCCTGGGTGTGTTGGAAATCACCTCCTGAGCCCTCTGCTACTCGGACTCACTTGGCTATGGCTCCCCTTGTGTAGTGGGCCTGGCTCCCCTGGTTGAATGAAGGTCACTGGTCACAGTCCACTCAAGCCCATGGAACCTCAGAGCCTAGTCCAGTGAGCTAAGGGAATTGGGCAGGCACCCAGCCTCCGGGATTGATGGTCCCAAACTTTTACTGGCCTGCCCTGGCGAGCTGCAACTCACCTTGCAGCGCTGTGCTGGCTCGGCTCCCACTTTGGCGGGCCTGGTTCCCCTGGTTGAATGAAGGTCACCAGGCACAGTCCTCTCAAGCCCGCAGAACCTCTGGAGCCCTAGTCCAGTGTCCTAAGGGGGCTGGTCAGCACCAAGCTGCCAGGATTGATGGTCCCAAACTTTTCCGGGCTCGCTCTGGAGACCTGCAACTCATCTTGTGGCCCGGCGCCAGATTGGCTCTCCCTTAGGCCCTGCTCAACTTCTTTGCTAAGAGTAAAATCATCTCTCTAGTCTTTTTTTTGCTACCAGGGATGGAACTCACAACCTCACACTTGCCAGGCAGTTGCTTATGCCACTGAGCTAAATCCCCAGCCCCATAAAATCATCTCTCTTTCTGAATGTATGATTCAATTTTTTTCTTTTAATATCAGTGCAACTACAGAATGTTTTCTCTTGGCAGCAATGGCTTATGATTGATATGCAGCTATATGTAATCCTTTACTCTATCCGGTGATAATGACCAACCAGCTATGCATACGTCTGTTAGTCTTGTCATTTGTAAGTGGTCTTCTTCATGCTTTAATTCATGAAGGATATTTACCCAGATTAAATTTCTGTAATTCCAACATAATACATCATTTTTATTGTGACATTATATCACTGTTTAAGATTTCTTGCACAGATCCTTCTCTTAATTATCTAATTGTTTTTATTTTCTCTGGTTCAATCAAGGCATTTACTATTTTGATTGTTCTTGCCTCTTATACATTTGTTCTCTTTACAATTTTAAAAAAGAAATCTCTCAAAAGCATAAGAAAATCTTTCTCTACCTACGGAGCCCATCTCTTATCTGTGTCATTGTACTATGGGCCTCTACTTTTCATGTATGTGCACCCTGCATCTCCACAGGTAGATGATCAAGATATGATGATCTCTCTATTTTATACTGTCATCATTCCTGTGTTAAATCCAATTATCTATAGTCTGAGAAATAAGCAAGTCATAGACTCACTGACAAGATTCTTGAAGAGATGCATTTAAATTTCATTTATTGCCTGTTCTTTTTTTGTTAAATTTACAAATGGTGCAGGTTTTAAGCCACTATTTTTGTCACTGTAAATTTGTAATTACAATTAGCCTAGAATTTTAATGAACTAAATCATAAGAACTCATAAACTCTGCATATTTGCATATGTATTTCAAAATTATGCAAAGAATATTTGTCAAATGTTATTTATCATACCAGAATAATAACAACAGAAAACAAGAGCATTTTACTTCTGTATTTGTTCTTCATTGTGGTTTTAACTATTAAAATGAAGTAATTCTCATGAAAAAGAGTTTAGTATGAATACTTTGATACTAATGCATTTATATATCTTGGAGACACATCTCATTCTAGAGGATATAGGTTGATGTTTTAGTGGATACAAATTCCTGGAATGTGGTAAACCATAAAAATCTCTTTCTTTTTGGCTTTGAATTCCAGTTTTATTAAGTGGATAAAGAGAAGTATGAAAGGGAAAGAAAGTGCTCAAAATGAAAGAACAACTGGGATAGGGAAAAGAGAAAAGGAAGAAAGCAAAATCTCTTTCATTTTGTGTTTTAGGAAATGACTAATTTCACTTTTTATAGTAGCTCATTTTGTTTACCATATATAGATATAAATAGGATTATGAATGCAATAATAGCAATATGACAGAGAAGATATAGTTAAAATGTGAGGCAAAGCTTTGATCTCTGTATGCTTGTTTGAGTGTAAGGAAGAAGCCAGTGAGTTCTCATTCTCTACAATATTTTCTAATGATTTTAAGTTGTGTTTCTATGTTGTTTGACTATCTATAAAGCTTCATTGACTCAGAAAACTGAAGAATTACTTTTAAGAGAGTATATAGGAAGAAAAAAGTTTAAGAGGAAGAAAAGAGTCTCAATTAGAATTAAAAATGAAACTATTAATATAAGGAAAGCAGTAATACTGAAAGTTTGGAATGTATAGTTGAAAAACAGGAGCTTTAAATGCATGCAAAGACAAATAATGTTCATTTGAAGTCATATTTTCCAGTGGTTCTGGAAAAATGAGAGAATATTGAGCATTTCTGTGTTGCTTTATACCTGAAAACTTTGATATATTCTGGAACATTCTGTATTCTTTGCAAGTAATGTGTGGTCCATCTGTAGCTCCATAGACATTCCTATTTATATTATTGAGACATTCATCCCAGACACTGTTTATATATTTTTGCTTTGATCACACAGATCATGTAGTTGTATAGTTGCATGCTTTTGTCAGAAGAGGTATAAGTGCAGAACTGAAACTCCTGTAAGAATATGAAAGGTTATCTTTTGACAAAATAAAGCTGTTGTACCGGACAATGGTTTGAATGTGTCTAAGAAGTCCAGGCTGTTCCACAGGACATTAAAAGTGCTGAAATCACAAGCTTCTGTTCACTATAGGCAGTTCTAGTTTGAACCCTTAAATTACACTTCGTGCTTCTATTTCCATCATACTTCTGATGTGTTTAAGAAAATTTTAATTTACCTATAAAATGTTTTGTTTTATGTAAACCTTAATCAAAGGCAATGCATACCTTTTATACTTTTGATTAAGATGTTCTGTTCTGGTAAAATTGGCATATAATTTGAATAGAGATAAAGGCAGTTCCTCTGAGGGGTCACTCCCAAATAAAGTTGTCCTTGTGCACACTTTTGCTCAAATTTCAGAGAATTAGTACTTAGATCACTCATTTTAAGTAGGAGTATGTTGAGAAAGCTTTCTAGGCAAAGACCAGAGTTAACATCTAAAGAAAATCTAATGTTAATGTTTACAAATATCATATCTGAGAGATCTTATTAAAATGAGGATTCCATTTAGCTCTGTGTAAGACTCAGGAGTCTTGTTTTCTAATAGGATGATGGCTGTAGGTCATCCATGGACCTTAGCATCAGAGAGCCTATATTATCAGAGATCCTTAATTATTATAAAAGATATAAAAATAGCAAATATGTCTGGGAGGCAAAAAAGAGAGGAAGAAAGGAACCAGATGCATTTACTGAAAGTAGCATTAGTGAAATCATCTGGATCCCTCAAATTTAGTTCAGGGACTTTGTTCTTCACTCTGGCTTAAAACAAACAAAACAAAACAAAACAGCAGTAATGGCAAAAATTTTAGAGATGAGTGCCTGCACCACAACCCAAACCTACTTATTCATTGTAAAATGCCAACATTGCAATTTATCCTGAATACTAAGGTTTTCGTTTAGAAAACAAACAATTCATGCATTAACATCTTTTGTTTTGAGAGAAAAACAAATAATATACATGCCATAAGTTGCTATAGAGGGATTTTGAAATGATGTGATACAGGTATATTTCCCTTTTGATCACTAATATATCAACTTGTAAAAGGACATTCATTTAGAAAATTAAATTTAATTGCTTATGTCATTTAGTTTTACATTTCATATGTGAATAGTTACATGTAACTTATGGTACATAACTTATTGCTGCATGTGGTGGTACATACCTATAAAACCAGCAGCCTTGATTACACAACAAGAATCTATCTCAAAATCCAACATGAAAAGCACTTTCCTCAATTTTTATGTAATTATATCTTTGTGTAGGTTAGGGTTCTCTAGAGGAACAGAATATATACAGGAAATGCACCTCTTCAAGCAGAATGGAGTTCTAGAAATAAGTGCTAACATCCTTCTTATTCTCCTTTTATTCTACTTTAGCTGTAAGCCTAATGAATAGTGTCATCCATAAAATGAGTGGGTTTTCCCCCTAAATTTGCTGGTCTTCATGCCAACCATCTCTGGCACAACTCCACAACCACTCTGAGAAGTATGTTTTACTAATCTTCTAAACTTCTTAAAATCCAGTCAAGTTAACATATCACAAATAATGTTTACACTCAATATTTTTTGTTGCCTTTCTTTAAATACAAAAGGTATTTTGCCATATCCCAAATGGGTAGTATATTCAATTTTATTCCTTTTAGTAGGAGCATTTTGTCATCTCATCATGCTCATGATTTACATTTTACTGGTGATTAAATATCAAGCATTTTTTCATTTGACATCTGTATATCTTCCTTGATGAAGCATCTTTTTAAATCTTCTGCATGTTATTGAAATGGGTTGAGTTTTCTTATCATTCAATGTTGAGTGCTCTTATACATTCTTTGATCAATATGTGATTTGTAAATATTTTCTCACAGGCTCTTGAGTTCCTTTCTTTCCATAAAATAGCTCAGTGGTAGATTACACTGGGGATGCTATGCTGATTGGAAGCACTAGGTAAGAAGTAGCAACTCTGTGGAATTATTGGAAAGATGTATTGTGTCCAAGGCTGAAAAATAAATCTAAAACCAAAAGTTATGGAACTCCTATTTTATTTATTATTTTTCTTCCAATCAGATTTTGTGGTATATTTTAGATATACATAATTATCACACTTATCATAGAGAATTTCTACCTGTACATGAAATATCTTGTTTTTTTCCCATTCCCCTAACCTCTCTTCAATTTTTTCTCCATTTACAAAAGCTTTGCTTCCATTTTTTACTTCATTCATAATATTTTTACTTTTCCCTTCTTTCCTTTCCTTTTGCTACCTTCCCCATTTGAATATCTTCTTCTTGTTTCACAAAACCTATTGTTCATTTTATTCTTCATTTATATTTTCAGTTTCTCATAGCAGAGAAATAGTGCAATATTTACCCATGTGTGTCCAATTTATTTCATTTAAGAGTGTGGTCTCAAGATGCATACACTTACCTATAAATATCTCAAATTTATTCACCCTTATGATGGAGTAGTACCACTGTATAAAAAAACTACACCTTCTTTATCCACTCACCAGTTGAGGGACATTTGTGCAGTTTCTGAGATTTTTGCTATTACAAACTATTCTGCTATAAATCTGGGCATGCATAAGTTTCTGTGATATGATGCTTTTAATTTTTTGGGAGGATAGTCAGGAGGTGAATAGCTGGATCAAATGGGACCTGTAGTCCTACTTTCTGAGGAATTTCCACATTGATTTACACAGTGGTTGCACTAGCCTATATTCCTACCAACAATGGAGAAATGTCCCTTTTATTCTCCACAGCCCCACCAGCATTTTTTATTGGTTGATTTCTTGATTGTAGCATTCTTTCTGGTTAAAATGAAATCTCAACATTGCTCTAATTTTCATCTTTTGAATGACCAGCGATGTTGAACATTTAAAAAATATATTTACTTTGCCATATCCCAAATGGGTAGTAAATTCAATTTTATCCCTTTTAGTAGATGAACCTGGATGACTCTCCTAGGATAAAGAGCAATGACTCTCCTAGAATAAAGAGCAATTATCTCCATTTTAGCTAAATTTGGTCCTATCTTTATGTACACAGCTGGTGAGTGTATTTCCTTATTCCTTCAATTGGTTTTAAGCAATGTAAATAAGGCTGGATGAGGTACTGATACATTATCTTTGAAACTAAGTGACAGTTGCTATTTACATGCCCCATGACTTCCAAAAAGCATGGTTGAACAGGGAAGGATGAAGGGTCACTGCTCCATGATGTCAACTGGGATTGAGCCTTGAGCTACCAACCCTGAAATATTAGATGTTACCTCAATTGTGTTATGTAGATTAGTCTTTCTGCACATTCTTCTCTCTGCATATTTCAGAGGTGATTTCAGGCCTCCTACCCAGCCCAGCTCACAGTATTCATATTAATTTCTACCATTCTCATAATCACTTATCCTCAAGCCACTCTCTTCTTAAGGAATTAGTAAAATCTGAGTTTGAGCATGGGTCAAAGCCTTTGTCCCAAAGGACCTTCAGCTTGTGTGGACTTAGTACCCCTTTGAGTCCCATAACAATGAGTATGTATTAGTGTCTTTTTTTCTCACTGTGAATTGTACTGGAATTTCAATAACTTTTCCAGATTACAAATATAAACTTTCCAGACTGAGATGAGGATTGGTAAGGAGTCTCTGTATTATTTGTTTATACTTCTTCACCTTAGAAATGTCTGTGCATCTCAAATGTCCATTTTTGGATTGGGTCTTTAAATTTGGAAGTTATAATTTGTTTGACTTCTTTGTATACTTTAGATAGTAATTCTTCTTCTGAGGAACATCTGGAAAAACTTTTTTCCCACACTATGGATTGTCTTTTCACTCTGTTGGTGGTTTCTCTGACTTTGAAAAAGCTTTTAAATAATATGAGATTTCAGTTTTTGATTCTTAGTGAAAGTTCCTATGAGATGGAAGTTTTGTTCATAAAGTGTTTGCCTACACCAGTGTCTTCAAGTGTTCTGCCTATTCTATATTCCAGCAGATTTAATGTTTGTCTTTCAAAATTTAGATCTTTAATCTACATATATTTTAGTTTAGTGCATGATGGTGAGGTAAACATTAATCTATCACTTTCACTATGTGAACTAGATTTGTGGTTATATAATAAAATCTAAAACAAACCAGAAAATTGTATACAATACATAAACTTTAATATGCCAATTTTATCCCCAGGGGAGAAAATGTAAAGAGAGTTAGGGGAAAAATGAAGATATGGAGGAGGAAGAGTTTAGAAGCAAAGCTGAAGTACAAAAGAGGATCTTGCAAACTTTTGGAACTGATGCAAAAAATAGGAGTAAAGAAGAAATAAATAAAAGGAAGAACAGAACAGCAACCACACACAAAAAAAAATCCACCTAGAAACCACACTCATACTCATATAAAAACAAGATCAAACAATGAAGAACAAAACCAACCAAGCAAACAAACAATACATACAAGAAAGGGAGGGAAGCAGAAAGGGAGTGGAGAGAGAGAGCGACAGAGACGAGACAAAGAGAAGTCCTCTTTAAAGTGTGCCTCTGCTGTTACTGGTAGACAACATTTGGAGACAGAGTACAGATTCATGCTGATTTATCCAGTAAACCAGAATCTCAGTGAGCCCACACCTTTATTTTCCCTGAAATTCAGTCTTATTTCTGGTCATAAGACTGCAACTAAACTCATTCAACTTGCAGCAGTCAACATGTCTTCTGTGGGCTTGAACTCAGCTAGGAGTTGCTGAATGGAGCCAGCAGTTGTTTTGAGTTCCAAACTCTATTGGCCTCTCTTTGAGATGGCTCCTGACCAATTGTCCCCTCCCATGGTATGGCTAAGTCTACTGTACTCACTAGCCAGTGCAGTTCACATCATTTGCTCCTTTTTGTATTGCTGCATGGGGCCTCTAGGGTTGCCAGCAGCCACTGTATGTCTGCAGGTTAAAACTGCTCCTCCTACACTATGAATCCTGATTCAAGGAAAATTTATCATCCACTGCCTCCTTCTTTGCTAAAGTTTGTCTATTTGCTCTTCCTGTAAGGTTCAATTGTAACTTCAGATTCTTCTTGGGCCCAAGGGATCCATTTCCCTTCTTCTTCTCTTCCTTGCTTTGCTACATTCCAGTGTCTGGACAGTAAATCTCAGAGAGGCTCTTTCTCTGCTGCTTACCATTTTGCCACCTTCCTAGAAGCCCTATTTTATTGTCTTTACAGAGTTTGTGCTTTAATCAACTGACATAGCAGGTGCTTATGGAGAAGGAAGATAATATTCAATTTTCTAAAGCAGATGGAAGATGAAAGCAAAGCTCTGCTCCAACTTGTCCAGGTTTGTCTTCAGAACAGGAAGCCCATAAACCTTTCCCACTGTGAAGTGTGTATAACAGTGAGCAAGAACAACTTCCAAAACCTGAACAACAAGAGCATTTAACAGTAGTCATACATTTACTCAGAATTCCTACTTTAGAGAAAATTTTAAGTGTCTAGTGTTGTGGCACAGGTTTTGGTAACTTTTCATATGTTATCTGTAAGTTAAGTTATTTGCTATAGCCTCTCCTACAACCAAAAAGGAAGTATAAAACCTATTGTGGAAGCTGCCCGGAACTACCACCGTGGGTCCACCCTGCCACCAAGAACTTAGCAGAAGCCTGCATCAGGGGTAAGCTGCCCGGAACCTCCACCGTGGGCCAGCCCTGCCACCGAGAACTTAGTGGAAGTCTTCATCAGGCATAGGCTGCCCGGAACCTCCACCGTGGGCCCACTCTGACACCGGGAACATTGAGGAGGCCCACCCAAGACTGAAAACTGCCCTGGACTGCTTCAGCTGGGCCCACCCTCCCACCTGGAACATCAGAAGATCTCAGCGGGATTCAGTTAGTGTGAGAAAATTTGGAATTTTGCTCCCAGGTGGTGAACTTTGGACTACACCAGATTGACTGTATCAGTGTTGTGAGTATACCCCTAAAACAGAGGTGTACATGGGATAAACAAGGCCAGTAGTAAAACTACCTACAACTAACTGTATGATTTTGTTGTGTCTGAAAATAGTGTGTGTGATCACCTCCTACACATAGAAAACACCAGGCAGAGTGAAAATGACAAAACGAAAAAGCAAAATGCAGTCTCAAACATATAGTTCACCAGAAGCAAGTATAGGAGACATTGAAATAGAGGACCCCAAAAGTAACACACTGGGAATCTCTGAAAAGATAGCCAGTGAAATAAAAAAACAACTGTATCAGGCTATAGAGGAAATCAAATTAGAAGTAGTCTCCATGTGAAAATAGAAATAACTTTAGTAAAGGAGTTGTTGAATGCAGCTAAAGAAGAACTAGAGAAAAAAGTACATGATTATGGGAAACTGATTGAAACTTTGAATGAACAATACAGAAAGCAAGCAGAATGCATGAAACAAACTCACAGAGACATCCAAGAAACAGAAAATTCTATTGAAAGCGTGCAAAACTGCTTAAAGGAAGCTGAGTATAGGATTTCGGACCTTGAGGACAGGATCACAGTTAGTGATCAGGAAAGGATAGAACTTTTAAAAATAACAAAGCAGCATGAAATGACAATCCAGAAGCTTCATGATGATGCCAAGAGCAACAATATAAGAATAATGGGCATTAGTGAAGATACAGGAGTCCAGGCAAATGACATATGTA